>OMPJ01010250.1:4305-14574 GCA_900312935.1 Carapus acus
TCCCCGAGACCCGTCCCCCAAAACCACCACCACCACCACAGCCTCTCTCAGGCCAGCCAGAGCGAGCACTTCGCCGTGCCCCACGTCCCCGTCGGCGGGCCCACCGGGTCCTACGCTCCCGAGCAAAGGTAAGATCCACCTCATCCGGGCCAAATTGGACTTTAACAATCAAACTCAGCTCCACAGAACCTCGTTTGATTTCATATTTGGGGCTGTGTTTCAGGTTCCACAGGCAACTGTCGGAGCCGTGCCTGTCCTTCGTCCCGCCCCAGAAATCCAGGAACGTCGCCTACTCCACTGCCAGCCGCGATGGCCGACCCCTCTACCAGCGGCATCTCTCAGAACCCCTGGTGCCCCACGGCCAGCGGGCTTTCAAGCAGGAGATGGTGGACCCACGATACCCAGATGCGGGACCGCCGGTTCCCGGTCCAGGTCCAGCCAAGACCAACACCTTCCACCCTCTGCCCATCAAACAGGAGCCAAGAGACTTTGGCTTTGATTCAGACCTTCAAACTTGTCAATCATTTGGAAAATCGCCAGTCATGTACCAGAGCAACATAGGTGAGTGTGAGTTTTTTCCTTTTTTTTTGTTTTTATTTTTGTTTCTGTCTTATCAAGATGACGACAAGACTACTAGGTTCCTGTCATTAAGTGAACCGTTTTACTCCATTCCCTCTCTTTGCACTTCAGGCTTTGTTCGTGACCAGGAGCCACATGTATATTATGACGACACATGTGTGGTACCAGAACGACTAGAAGGTGAAGAATTAATCTCTGTTGTTTTGAAATCGTTAACTTTCTTTTCTATGTCAATAAGATGAATTGCCTCCTCTGTCTGGTTTAATTTAGCCAAGTATCTGTCTCACTTTCGCCGCTCCAGGTAAAGTCAAACAAGAGGTGCTGCCGTACCAGCGTCGCGGCTCCCTGCAGCTCTGGCAGTTCCTCGTCACGCTGCTGGACAATCCCGCCAACGCCCACCTGATCGTCTGGACGGGGCGCAACATGGAGTTCAAGCTCATCGACCCAGAGGAGGTCAGTCTGCGGGGTTGGGGGTCAAGGATAAAGTTTCAAATAACTTGGATATCTGGACAAAAACACAAGATGTGAGCATGTGGTGATGATGTGAAACATGCAAAGTCATGTGATCATTGCGTTGACGTCTTAAGGTGGCTCGGCTGTGGGGCATTCAGAAGAATCGGCCGGCCATGAACTACGACAAGCTGAGCCGATCCTTGAGGTATTACTACGAGAAAGGCATCATGCAAAAGGTACGGTAACCTAGCGTGTTTTCAGGGCATGTTTGGTGCGACGGTAGTGACTCATTCAAGTTTTAAGATCGCTCACCTTAAATGCCCCTGTGCTTGCTGCCCCCTGCAGGTGGCAGGGGAGAGGTACGTCTACAAGTTTGTGTGCGACCCCGAAGCCCTTTTCTCCCTGGCGTTCCCGGACAACCAGCGGCCGAGGCTGAAGGTGGAGCGAGAGAGCCTCCTGCCTCCCGGCGAGGAAGACGCAGACGCTCTTCTCCCTTTGCTCAGCTACGAGGAGGAGGGCCCGTACCTGCCCGACGGAGGGGAGCAGTGCGTTCAGGGCTTAGGGTTCCCCGACAGCTACCCGTACTAGCCTCCGCGGCACGCACAACGTCATGTACATAACAGGTTTCTATCGGGGTTCATGGGTGCGTTCGTCTTTCTATCTCCTGGCCGCCGACATGAACGCCCCGCTGAAAATCTCTGCAACCCTTGATGAAGAAATGCCGATCTCATGTATTTCTGATTGAGTCGTGGTGATCCCTTCCCCCAACTTCCCTTTTCTTCGCACTGGTAACAATCGTGTATCACAAACTACGTCAAACTATGTGCCTGATGCATGAAACGAGTAGCTTTGTCCCATTTCAGGTGTGTTGGCCCAGAAACGTTTTAACTTGCCGCGGATTTAGGTCCTCGCTGAATTCCCTAATGTTTAAAGGGACTAAAGTCCAAATCACACTGCCGCAGGGAGAACTTAAGTTGCCACCGTGGTAATTCATTCCAAATAAAAAAGTGGCAAAATGTGTTTCAAGACTGAAAAGATCTTTTTTTTTTTTTTCTTTTCTTTTCTTTTAAACCAAAGTGAAATCAATTTGTAAGCCACATAGTCATGACAAAATTTGGCGGGAGTCAATCAGAGGAAAGAAATTTTGGCCTCAAAGCCAAAGGAGGTCTGGCTTGGCATTGTGACAGTCTGTCGATGTCTAAATTTTCTACTTTCTTCAATCACTTTTTGGTCAGAATCCCGAATATGCGAGAGACACGCCGCGACTCTGCATTTATTCTCCATTTGTCCGCCCGTGTCACGTGAACTCTGGGATTTACATTTCACACCAAAAAACTGGCAGCCGTGTGGCTTTACTTACTCTTTTAAGCAATGTATTTTTACACTCTGGAGCTTGAAAGGGACACATTTGGTGTTTTTTGCAGAAGCTTTATTCCTTCTCTGTGTAACTCTTTGCATCCTGAAACAACTCCTGGTCCCCGTGTTTTGGAAAGCTAATGTTTTTGGCACTATGTGGATGTGTAACATTTTCTTATTACTGTTGTTCGACAAAGGTACTGCTTCTATTTTTGATTCTGTAACACTGTCACTATTAATGTTTCGTTAAGAATAGACTTTCTTACAAAAGGCTCACCTGCATTTTGTATAGTTTTTGTTTCAATGTCTAGAAAAGGTATATTATATATAAATATATATGAATATATTTTTGCTAAAGGCTGCATTTGCTTGACAGTATATGAGCTACCTGGCAATGTTCTGCGTCATAATTTCAGCCTCTGGTTGGGAGGAGGGGGTTGGGCTTCTCAGCTTGGAGTTGCAGCTGTATGATGCATATTATAAAATAGTTGTCATGACACATTATGTTTTGCATAAGATTGGATTCTGAGTAGGGGAGGTGAGGCTGGAGGAAGGATTATTGACACTGGTGTGACATTTGTCCTCGGATGTATGTATGTGTGCCTTCTGTTCACCTCTACTGATTAAAATAAAAATATTTTAGTCTTTATTTTTATGTTGTTACATCTTATATTGAGTTGCCTACAGATCCTGGAGAAACGGGAAAGAGGGATGGGGCTGTATGCTATTGCACTGTTGCTCCCATGATTGATGGCTTTTTAAATGGAGCCAATATGAGAGCTGGGATGAAAAGAGGTGGTGAGTAGAGCGTCAAAACTGCATAACTAGTGTTACTTTTAAAGAATCTAAAATGCACAACACCCACCACTGGACAGCAAACGCAGCAGTTAACATGCAAAAATCAAACTGGAATCAAAGACACATTTGAGTCCACATTCTAACCCTTTGGGAAAGGTAAGAGAGGTTTTACCTTTTCAGGACTCACGTTTTATCAGTCTTCATTCAGTTGCACCCTTCAGGGGTCACAATAGTGGCTCACCCCTCTCCTCTCCTCCTCCCAAATAACTGAACCACCCAAAGCCTTAGTATCCTCTTTTTCTACATCCATGAACCTTCTCTATGGTCTTTTTCGTTTCCTCTTGTCTGGCAGCTGCATGTCCAACATCCTTTGCCCAACACATCCATTTTCTCTATTCTGAACATGACCAAACCTTCCCATCTCCTCACAAACAACAGATATTCCTCAGATCTCATTACAAATCCTGTCTAAACTTTGTCTCTCCATAAGAAACGCTTAACACCTTCCCCTTAGCTGGGCAGCTGAAAAAGAGGCAAAATAAATCTGTCAATGCAATAGCAATTGGGTGCCAAGCGGGGGCGTTGGTGAGTAGTCCGTCATTTGCTATCATTGTCGTAGAAGAAGACCGTGACGTTGTACGCTCCCGAGTTGTTGTGCATTTGCAGCGTACCCAAAGTGTTGCTGCCGTGAACTTTTCCCTGGCTTACCGGATGGAATGCGTTTGTCAAATAAATGTGCACAGTTTCTTTCTAGCCATGTTGTAAATGGTCGAGCCGACATGAGCTTTTTTGGCGTCTGACACCGAGAACAGCTAGTCGGCTAGCCGGCGAGCTAGCGACGCCATCAGCAGCCTGAGGTCTCTCTATATGTTTATAATGTTTGTCTCCTCTCACTCACGAAGGCTTATCTATGAACTTAACTTAAACAGCAACCAGGCAGGCATAGCGCCGAAGTTTTTCCTGACGAAAACTAAAGATATAGCCAGTGGGCTTTAACGCTTTGACGAACTTAGTATAGAATTTACGTGATTCGAAACTGAAAGGAATTGAAGAAGAACTAATGGTCTCCTTAGATATTAACACAAGTCCCGAGGGAAATAAGATTGCTCTCTACCAGATAAGACACATTTTTCGCCTACAGAACAGAATCATTACGAATTTAAATGATGTGAAAACGGTGACATATATGACACCACGGGACAACGATCAGCACCGTTGTTTCTGTTGATGACTTTCGACAAAAGCGGGTGATAGTAGTGTTTTTTTTTTATCAATGGAGGGAGACACACCCACTCTGACGCAACGAATGAGACAGACTAAACTGATATGTAAGAGGGTGATCCGTATATGTCGTGGTACCATGATGTAATGTTTTTCTGCTCTCAGAATGGTGCCTCCCTTCAAAATTCCCAAGAAGAAATCGATGGATGGTGACGATTCCTGTCACCAGCACATCCAGTCTCCTCTGTCCCGTCTACAGAGGACGGACACACCCATGAAGGTAGTGTGGTTTGCTTTGCATCTCGTGGTCCTTTTAAAGTTCTAATGTTGTTTGCGTTTTGTGGTGCGTCCATGGTGGAGACTTTGTAGAGACTTTCTTATGAAGTGCTCCCTTTGATTGCTTTACAGTAATGCATTAGACCCATCCTCATCATCCGGCACACTGGGAGTGGTTAGTTGTCCTGTGTCTTACTTCAGGGCGCTTTAAAGTCATCTTGAGGGAACCTTGGGGCAACCCTCTGGCATCTACAGCATGTGCAGCCTGTGGTGATGTCAGATTGCAGTTTGTTTTTAAATGTTATTTTATGTTTGTTCTTGCCAGAAGGGATCCTGGGATGGGCCGCGAGGCAATGTTGCTGCTGGGAACAGACTGGGATCAGCAGCACACAGTCAGAGGTGTGTAGAGACTCAGCTGTGCTGTGGTGTAATGAAGCCCACGATTACACTGAGGAAATCAACCAATTGAATCCATTTTGGAATAAGGCAGTAACATAACAGAAAATGTGGAAAATGTGAAGTGCTGTGAATGCCTTGTTGGTCAGAGGTGGACAACTTAACAGAGGTCAGGTCAGCACAAATACCAGTAAATATCAAAGAGAAAAAGCATCACAATGTTAATATACTTACATTTTTACATTTTAATGGGAACAGTGTTGCTGATCGCCCATTTTCTGTTGCATCAGGGTCTGGTGTTTCACCCCTGTTCTAGATGCACACTATCCATTATTTTCAATTAACAATTTAGCATCTGTATCGAACTCCTTGACTTTTGTTGTATATTGAGTTAATAGCATGGCGTTCGCTGAAGTATCCCTCTAATTATCCATGGGGCGAATAACTACATTTTGTTCAAATGTCGTTTTGATTGGAATGCTGGGATTTTGAAGCTAGTTTTCTCCTTGATTTTTTCAGGTGTCCAACAACCGGTAACTTCAGAAACAATGTCAGAGCTCTGTGTGGACTCAGTAAGGAGAGCAAAGCAGCTTCGACTCAGCAGGCAGCCAATCAGCACGCCACACAGGGCCAAACGCAACACAGATCAGCAAGCCAGGCATCACCATCCTTCACAAATGGGTGTGTTTGCATTCTATATCCAACCGATTAGAGAATAACTCCTGCTCGTGCTCACAATCAGATATTGTATCATAAATCGTAAATTCTACAGTGGCAGATTTGTATTCTGAAATGAATGAATCTCATCAAGTGTCATTCCTGTTCCCTAGATGGCGTCCTAACAGGGCTTCAGACAGACTGAATGGAGACCAGTGTTCCTCTCCTCAGCTGAAAAGCAGTAGCTTTGAATTCACAGGTGACATTTTTTACATTCAGATAAATGCCACCTTTGCATGCCACAGTGGTAATCACAGAAAATGTCCAATTTTTCTGTCCAATTCAGCCAAGTCTGACGGACGCTGCACTGTCAAAAGTGTGGACACACTCTCTGAGCTGCGAGATGCAAGGACCAAATTGGACAGCGTTGAGGTGAGAGTGAAGACCTGCGACCTATGATGTCATCTGGCTGTCAGTTTCCCTCACTTGGACAAAAATGTCTTCTTTCACACAAAGGAGGTGAAGCTCGACCACCCGACCAAAAGTCCATCTCCAGGAGTCTCCTCACAGCAGGACGTGGTGTTACCACCTCAAGCAAGAAATAAAACCATGGGGGACAAAACTGACTCTGGAATCTCTCCAAAATCTGCAACTGTCTCTACAAACCACTGTCAGAATGGGAGGAAAGTGAGCAGGACGCCCCGGTTGGCCAATGGCGGTGACCTCAGTGACAATTCGATGGAATCGCAGCGGCACAGGTGGAGGATGTTCAAAGACAGGAGGACTTATGGTCGGTCGTCCCTAGCCCTGAGACGGAGGACCCCTAAACAGACAAAGTCCTCTGAGCCAAGTAAGGATTTCATTTTGATGAATGGCACTATCGGATGGTTTCCCTTTGACATATGTTTTAGCTTATCTAACGGTATGAGCCACTGTTTGAGGTTTTCATCTTCCACATCTTCTAGTTGTGCTGTCAAGCGAGGAGGAGCTGGAAAATGAGGATGAAAGAGTCACAGCAAAGCCATCCTTTGCTGAGGACAGTCACCAAGCGAAGGAGGACCCACACCCAAAGAGCCCGAAACAAGAACAGAAGCAGGTTAGACAGATAATGAACCGATTCAACAAAGGACGTGTACTTCATAACAATATGCCAATTTGAACCAATATGCTTTTAGATTAGTGTGGGCAAGCTTTGGCCCGTGGGCCAATAATGGCAAATTTGAGCTGTAAGATCCATACCTCCAAACATTTCCACATGAGCGCTCATGACTATTCGCTGTCCCCCATCCACCTCGCAATACCTTCTGTCTCCACTAGGTGTACTCGAAATGCTTTTGGCCAGGGGTCACCAACCTTTTTGAAGCTGAGAGCTACTTCAAGGGTATTGAGTCACAAAAAGGGCTACCAGTTTGATACACTCCTCTGAGATAACAAATTTACTCATTTCGCCTTTACTTATATTATTATTATTAGTATTATTATTGATAATGATTAATGATACTCATGTAATATACGGGTAATGATTTCTCACAATGATTATCAACAATAATGACAATGTGAGAAACGGGAAACGAGAAATCATTAGTCAGCACTTTTTTTCTATTAATCTCAGTATAATGCAAGTGTGATTTTAAAAAATAGCAACAGAATAAAGTTCAATTTTAGACGCAGCTCACTGGTGATTGGTGCTATTTTTAGAACAGGCCTGTGGGCACCCTATGTGGTCCTTGCGGGCGACCTGACGCTCGTCGACACCATGTTGGTGACCCCCGCTGTTGAGCTTTGCCCAGAGCCATATTAATTCTCAGCAAGGTGTGAGCTGATGTGTGTGCTCCCACCAATCAGCCTGTCAAATCGTGGCATAGGAATTGTACACATACTGATTTCACAGATTTTCCTGTTGCTTTTTCTATCTTAACTAATGACTGATCTCTTAGTTGTCAAGCGCAGCTAAATCTCTCTGATGTGTGTATATGTCTATCTCTGTTTATGTTTATTTGCAGTGTATTACCCCTGGAAAGCCCCTGACACAATTGAGAATCGGAGGAGGAGAGGGGCCACCACCAACCTTCCTTCAGCTGGAGTTCTTCTCGCTCTACACAGGCTTGACATGTCTGGAGGCGAACGGGAAGATGACAGTGCGTGGAAATTATCGTGCACAGTAGTTTTCTTGGAATTGCTGTGATTCGCCTCTTGTTTACAATTGACGAGTGTTCTTTTTCATTTTCCCTAGATTACTGAAAACGGTATCAATCTTCCTCTTAAAGGTAAAAACATGGATTTATTTGACACTCTGCCTGGCGGCTGTGTATACTTGTTACAGTGCCCCTCACTTGCTCTCTTTTCCACTCTTTATCTTCATGGCAGGATTGGAGGAGGGGGAGGTGACCATGGTGGCCTCTCAGACCCTGGGTTATGGTCTCTGGGATGGGGCCTTGGCCCAAGATGGGTCTCTCATGTCTGACTGGGAAGGTCCCGCCCCGTCTCTTCTATTTCTCTGCGTGACAGACTCTCAGGCCAAAATGCTGCATCGCGAGCTGTCTGCCATCCAACCCGCCATGACCACTGGTGACTTTTCCCACTGTCCAATTGGTTCACATGTGCTGTTTAGCCCCACACGACATCAACATTGTTGACTTTAAAATCTCTCCTCTTGTTTACCTTTAGACCCGTGGTGCTGCTTCCTCTTGCTGGTGTTGAAGGAGCAGCTGCCGGAGCTCCAGGTTGCATTGCTCCTCTCCATCCTCGAGATGGAAGAGTACAGAAAGGGCTACGCCTCCTCAACGGGAGGGCCAACCAGCTCTCTCGACTGGGCGGATGGACTGTTGCTGCTTCACAGTTGTCCTGCTCCCATGGACCACTACCTCCTCCGGTTGCTGGGACATTCCCGGGTAAAGGAGGACTTTTATACGGTCTTCTCTCTTCCCTCTCCGTACCTCGCTAACCTTCTTTTGCTTTCATTTTTACTCGCTCAACTTTCTTTCAATAGAAACGGAATACATCCAAAGCCAGTGAAGGAAGCAGACGGTCCTCCAGTCTGCAGCAGTTTCCCAGCAGGTGCAAACCCACTACCTACCAAACACACGTCACCTCAGTTAGCGCTTTGGTGTAAAGGCATTTTGTCAAGGTCTTGCTATCCATTCATGCAATTTGATGTTGTAATAGCACACAGTTACCACTAGATGAAACAAAGGAAAAGCACTGAAGATGAGCACTGAATACTTGTGAAAGTAATGAGCAACATTTGCCAATATGCAACCTCCACAGTCACCCACAATTTCCTTTGTCCTTGGCTGTGATCCCAGGTTGATCCAATATCCAGCGCCACCCTGCAAAGGCCGGATAACAGTGACCAAAGAGGACCTGGACTGCCTGGATGACGGAGAGTTCCTCAATGACGTCATCATCGATTTCTACCTCAAGTAAGCCCGTAAAGATACAAGAACAGAAAGTGTAAGGCGTGTGTTGTCCATCTTGCGATATCCCCTGCACTTTGAAACTTTTTTTCAGGTACCTCCTCCTAGAGGGAGAAGGAGGTGCTGTGGCTGAGCGAAGTCACGTCTTCAGCAGCTTCTTTTTCAAACAGCTGAGCAGACAGCGAGCAGCAGGGGAGGACCGCGCTTTGTCCTTTCCGTAAGTTTTTAGAGCCCCTGGAGAGGCCAATGGACAAAACATATAAACCCTCAAATTATAAATCTTGAACAGCCCAATCAACTGCAGTGTGAGTCATAGGCTACTGAAGGATCTACGTAAATAATCTTAACTCCTGTTGTTCACTTCTGACAGGGACCGTCACACAAGGCACCAGAGGGTGAAGACCTGGACTCGCCATGTGGACATTTTCATCAAAGACTTCCTGTTTGTGCCTGTAAATCAAGAGTAAGATGTTCTACACAAAGTACACCAGAGAAAATGTGGGGATTATAGGAAGAAGGAGAGGAGTTCTGGGAATTTTTATAATTTGAGAAAATTTCACAAAACACAGAACATTCCTGTGTCGTGTTCAGTCAGGTACATTCACTCCAAATCATGTGGTCTTGCATCTCCAGAGCTCACTGGTACCTGGTGGTGCTTTGTTTCCCGGGCCTAGAGGAGACCCAACACGAGAAGTTCCACAGCTCAGCACAGGGTGGCGACAGCAGGCTGAGGCACCCAGCAGGTGATTGAACTGAGACCCTCTACTTGTAGCTGAGCACGGGCAGATGTACTCATGTAAATGTACTTGTCAACACAGTTTGAAGACTTTGATAGTGACATAAAACCCCACTGCTGTAACATATTACTAACATTGGTCAGTCATATTGTGCTGTGTGTCAATCACCTTGTTTCTGTTTCTGTGTGTCAGTGGAAGACCAAGGAAGACGAGTGTCCTCCCTTAGATCACAGCAACTGCCGGTAACTTAGCAACTGGTACACAAACCATGCTTTCATTTGTGGTTCACTCTCTGAGTCCCAACATTTGTTTTGTGTGTGTGATTTGCAGGAGTGCACGCGGCAAGGCTGGAAGCGGGATACGGTCATGAAGAGGTGAGC
>OMPJ01010251.1:0-10095 GCA_900312935.1 Carapus acus
ACTTGCTGTCATCACCCTCCACCCCTCACTCCATCCCTCGCTCCACCAGTACATGCCACACACTGTCCTCCACCTCGCATTTACCCCTTCACCGCCTCTTCCTCCCCCCTTCCTCTCCCACTCCCTCTCTGACCCCTCTGTCACTTTCTCTCGCCGCCATCTTCTCCTCCTGCTCTCTCTGCGACCCCTGCGCTGCTCGCCATCATTGTCGTTTAGTGGGCCATCCCTCCTTCCTCTCTGCTTTGCTGCTATCATGAGTGTCATTACCGGGGAGGTTAAAGATCCTGTCATTTCTCGGGAAGTCATCAACGCACACACGTGCACACACACATGCACGGCTATCACCATATGAAGGCGATGTGCTCGTATTTGGGGAATCAGGACTGGTTGCTACCATCCATCCACTCCAATTGACGCTTACAGTGAAGGGAAAAGTTCCTCAACAGAGCAGTTGCTATGATTCAGCCTTTGTGTGGACACACTAACCTGACTTTTTCTGGTAACTTCCTCCATACATCCTACTGACAAGCTGGTGCAGAACGTACTTAGATCCAGTGAAGTGTGAGATATTTTGGCCATTTCTTGCTTCTTAGACTTGAAATAAAATTATTTTTTTGGGGGTTTTTTTTTTTGGCCACACCCTCTGCCCCGCCTATATCCTCCAAACACCCACTGCATTTACTGACTGTTTGCTCAACCTTTGTGTTTAATTCAGAGGACATTGATACGTGTATTAGTTGTCGAGATTGCTTGTTTACAACCTTGTGAGGGCCCCACATAGTTTATTTACTGTAACTGTGAACATGTATGGAGTCACATTGTGCAGCAGCGACAGTGTAATTATGAAGCACTGAAGTTGAACTTTACAATCTGAGTTGTGGAATCACAACCTGGAAATCTCATCAAGCCGTTGTGTGTTTGCCCTGGTTGTCTGGTGTGTATAGTGTGTGGTGTGAGTGATGATCTTTGATGTGTTGCAGTTGATGGCGTGGGCAGAAATGGCCTCTTTGTTGGGGCTGATAGATTCCACCGAGCTGTCTGGAAATGATTCTGCGAGAGTGGAATGAGGCCAGAGTCGGCTGACCCCATTAGAACAACCTTACAACTCATCTTGATGGGGCCTGCCAGTGATCAACAACACACACTCACCTTTGTCTAACTAACGGCCCTGGACTGGCAGCTTGTCTGTGCACTCGCACACACACGTGCACATGTGCCCACACACACACACAGCAGCTCTGTGGAAAATGGCATCAGACGCGATCTTCTTCAGTTTCTTTTCCAAGTTTGTTTATATATAAGAACGTCAAGGGGAGATCGGCGTTCAGAACATATGAAGGCGGCTTTCACAGCTTTGCTGATATTGAGATTTTTTTTCTTTCTTCTTTTTGGCAGTATTTCCATGACTGTTTGTTAGACTATTTTAATCGGATGTGTCTTTACACAAAGAAATTACTTCTGGCAGTCGATTACTTGCAGCATAGTAATGGCATAAAATGAAAATACAGAGAGCTATGCAAGACACTGAAAAGTACTCCAAACTACACAAAGAGTTCACAAAACAATGGTATTCACGTCAAATATATTTGTAACTGTGTCTTTTTCCCCCCCAAGATGGAAATCGTTAATTTGTGTGTGTGCGTGTTCAAAACAAGTAAAAAGTACAGTGAATTGAGTCTGAGATAGATTCACAGATATATCTTAATTGATCATTTTGGGATGGTTCACTCCTGGAAGAAGTAGCATTAATGTGACTGTGTACACAATGTAGTTGGCATACAATGTAATCAGTGGAATGTAATTTGCAAAAAGTTTTATTAGTTTCTTATTTCTTATTTTATTATTATTTCAGCAACGTGTCGTCATCACCCAAGTAACAGCTGTGGACAGAACGTGTGTGTTTATGTGTGGTACATACAAATATGTATACTGTGCAGTGCACGGTGTAGAAATTGCTATACGCGGTGTATAAGGTGTAGATGGGCATCGGTAAAAATGGCATAGATGTGATGTACATGCTGCAGGTGTGATGGTTGAGGTGTTAATGAGAGACAAGTGTGATCTTGCTTCGGAGATACTCTGGTGTCAAGGCAAAATGAGAAAAAGTGAACTTTGCTTGACTGATGTGATCTCACTGTGTCAGTCGCGTTAGCTTGGCGCGCAGTTTACTCGGCGCTTTACAAGATTTACTGAGGCGTGACAGGAGATTGGAGGCTGAAATCCGATGCAAAGTCTTCCCAGTCTGCTCGTCTGGCAACGTTGGCTGCCGCGCTATCACTCAGCCACCTCAATTCCTCAATAAGACGTTTAGATTGTATTGGTATTGCTATCGATTTCACAGAGGCCCTCCGACATTTGGGCATTTAGGAGGACCATGTTGTCTCCAAGTCCTTTGAGGAAAGTCCCCGAATGATTGGTAGACAGGTAGGAATGTACTTTATTGAGTACCTACCTTTATTGTGAACTGCACGAGTACTGCACACACAAAGTGGCCTCAACCTTTTGTTCCTCCAAGTGTATGAGTCTCTTACTGTGTCCATGACTGTGGACGCAAAGCTTTGTCTCGTCTCGCCAGCAGTTGTTTTTGGAATTTGATTCTCTCATTGAACACCCAAAGTTTTGGTCCTAAACAGTCCAATCACAGCATCAAAATGGAAATGGAACAAACAGACAGCTCGTGCCTCCCTCAGGCTTCCCTCGTTTGAGTTGTGAATACGAAATTGTGACCTTGTGGTTACACTTGCACACACGCACAAACACCGCACACACGCACTCAGTCAGCACCTTGCATAGAGGTGCAATTTCTTGATTTACCTCTCCGTGTTAGAAAGCACACATCATTTGCTGCTATTTCCATCCGCGGAGAGGCTTATCGCTGCATCTTGACGGCGTGCGTGGCCCATAACAGAAATCGGGACAGCGCCTGTGTTGTGTATCACGGCGAACCAGCAGAGCTATAAAGATGCTAATGTTTCCGAGAGAGTGGAGGATGAAGGTGGAGGATCAGATGGATCCATCATATTAGATAACACTCGTTACCCACCGATGCACGGGCAGAGAGACGAGAGAGCCCCCACCCAGAAAAAGCATTTTGACTGGATTTGTTTGATTAGACTCTCCTGAGCAATCAGGTTGGGAATAGAGGGAGGAAAAGCAGGTTCTAAGCACCAGGCTGAAATGATAGAGGCCAATTATTAAAGATTAAAGATTGACACAAATATTAATGTTAACTGTTTGGATATATTATCGCCCCCTAACCCTAACTAACTAACTGAGCATATCCTCTTGACCAATCACAGTGCTTGAGCTCTGCAGCATCGGCAAAATTTTCCAATGAGTGTCAGGGGGTGTGGCTACTTTGCATCATCACCTGATGTTAAACGTTTTTTTGGGTTTGTTTGTTTTTTGTTTTTTGTTCTGGGATGTTTCTCAGGATGGCACAGTACAGTGTTTGGGTTGTACTGCTGTGCTATTTTTATTATCCTCTGAATATTTAATCAGACCTACAGTAAATGGCTTGATATCAATAAATACATATTGTTCTGTCCCATCAGCTCCATAAACATAATCCAAAAACATTTAGATGTATTTTCTCTTATAAACACACAAACAATGGACCTTGTAATGTTTTGTTCCTGTCACATAGACATCACTTAATGTCCGCAAGCTATCCAGACACTAGCTTGCTTGTTAACATCACAACGCTCACTCGATTGTTTCCATGGTGTCGGAGGTTTGATTCAAAGGATATCCGTTACCATGGAACGTTTAAAAGAGAAGGCATTGCTATACCAAACCCGATTGCTCTACAAATGGCACTTTTCACGGCAAACAACTGTAGCAAAGCCAACCCAGGCTGGAAATTGTTGGGTGACTTAGCCACACACACTCCTCCACACATTAAACACCCTTTTGACACCTACACTCTCAAAGACGAGAAATCTAAAGAACCACCCACACGCACACTTGGAGGTATTGTTACTTGTGCTCTCTCTGTCTCTCTCTCTCTCTCTCTCTCTCTCTCTCTCTCTCTCTTATTGTTTCATTCTCTTGTGAGCGCCCATGAAGTCTGCACGCGTCTTTGTATTGTGCATACACTCCGGGCTGCTGCATAATCTCTGAGATTTTACCGAGACCTGGAGTTTCTCTGCAAATGAACATCTTGTTAGGAAATGATTCCGCACCCACTACAAACACACACACACACACCGCCCTTCCCTCTCGGCCATTAAAGATGCTGAGTGAAGTGAGAGGAGGAGACGTCTGTAATAGGAGCCTCCTCATCCCGACCCACACTCTGCAGAGGCCAACTGGCTAAAACACACAGACATGAGATGAGAGGTGACATCTGTCTCCCCCCCTGCTTCTCCTTGTGTTCTGCCGGCATGTGTGTGAGAGTTTGAGACGAGATACATAATCCAACACCAGTCCCACTTGAGCTTTTTCTAATCATTCTTGTTTTTTTTCTATCCTTTGGTTGGATATGCTGGTTGAGTGTGTGTGTGTGTGTGCGCAAGTGCAGGTGTGTGTGTTTTATGGCAGACCGACATCCTCGTTATCCCCACCAAGTGATTGATAAGTCATTACGTATTTATCTAATAGCTCTCTGACAGAGGTGTCGCCCTCGCTCAACGGCCTTTTACTGTCCCATTACTCGTCCTCCTGCTCAATCTCCTCTCTCTCTCTCTCGCTCGTCTCGCTTCTCTCCCTTTCGCTCTCCCTCTCTCATTATTCTTAAGGCAAGCCGCTCGTCCGTCTTACCCACTCTGTACATTAGCAGTAATGTTTGAGGTGAAAGGTCAAACCTCAGTGTACCCGCACCCCTTTTCCCCCTCAGTTTTCCTCCTGATAGCTTGGAACGAGCTGTGCAATTTCATGAGAAAACCAGAGAGAGCTGCTGATACGAGACAGATCTGTATTTGATATTCTCATTTCAAGTGAATTTGACTTTATAATCCAAACAGAATTTAGAATAAAAACGTTTTGCCGTTCCATTCAGAACTGCAGCCTAAGATTGAGGATGTATAGGACATTTAATGAAATGTTGTGTAGTTTACATGCAATGACTTTATTGACTTTTTGTGCCTGACTTTGGTCAAAGTCCAGAGCATTTCTAACACGTTAGATAAGGCGTGTTTTGAATAGTAATGCCTTCTAAGTAGTGCGACGGCCCCCCTGGGAGAGCATGTGATTTATCTCCTAATGTCCTGGTCTCCAGAGCCTCCTCATTACCAAGTAATTATCCCATGAAGCCAAGGGCAAAGTGCTCCTCGCGCATTTACTTAAAGCTGCCACGATACAGTAACGCCAAATGGACAGAAAAGCCCCCAGCAGCTCCACTACAAAGCACATGGCACCCCGTCACCCCAAGACCCCAAGACCAAAGCCTTTGGATGATTCAATACTATGTTGTCCACGTCTCAAATGAATTATTCATTCATTTGTTTAACATTTTAAGGTTTGTGATTGAAGTGAATCTGTTAGTTTGAGTCAACATTTAAAAAGCCAAGGAATACAGCAGAAATTGTGGGTGAACACATTTTTGCTTGTCATGTTGACATCAATGGTGTTGAGATTTTCTTGGTTGAACTGCTACGAGGCGCTGACTTCTTCCTCTGTTGGTTGATTTGTGGAAAAGAGAATGGTGGCTAAAGCCACAGGAGGGTGAGCATTCATCCTGAAATCGCCAAGTTGCTGGTTTTTCTCTCCTCCGGGAGTTGAGGGTTGGCTGAACGAAAGGATTAAGATTCCCTCGGAAAAAAATATGACTTCCCTGATTAATGTCCTCAAATTTCGTCATGATTTGAGGAGGTGTGATGAGTTCCCTGGGGATCATTTTGAGGTGTAGTGTTTCGGTCAAGGACCCTTTGACCACTTCCACAGCAAGGCAGAATGAAACCCTGTCCACCTGCTGAGTCAGGGACCCTGGATTAAGGTGTAACTCACTTGAGCCCACAAAGGGCTTTGTAGTTTGTCAAAGTAAGAAATATCTTAACAATGTCCTCCTCAGACAGTGTGTGGTGCATCGCCTCAGGTGCACTGTGTCCAAACAGCTCGGTAAATACAGCCGAGTCTCTCCGGGTGCTAACGCATGAAGACAATGAGAAGATTGTGAAGCATGTCAACGATCATAAAACACGTTTCCCGTTGCTGTGAGCGGCCCATGCAGAGACCAAGCAAATTGAGGAGAATCCTCCGTGCGAAACGACTCGCAATTGGCCGCCCTGATGGATGAGTTTGTCTTACAGTTCCAGCTCATCTTTACGGCACACCACTTGGCTACAGTCGCCTGCATGATGAATGCATTTGTTTGCCTTTTACAGCTTGTCTATACTTGGGCATAAAGACATAAACAAAGCCAATTGGCTGTCCTGTAGTGAGGCTTGTAACCCTGGGCGGTAGAAAAATCTTTTCCAAAGCTGCCCATCTTATTATTCTTGGTTCTGAATATTGCAGTCTTGGAGGCCAACTACAGCAAAGATGACACTGCAGTTTTTTTATTGTGTTGGCCATTATTAGTCGCTTTGGTTTTTGCCTTTGAGCAATGCTCAGTAAAGGATCCAAGGAGTAGTTTGGGTTTGCGCAAGGTCACCTCCACATCCGTCTACTTGGAGGCTCGAATGAAACCAACAGCCCCCCAATTCAACCTTGTGCTCCTATCAAGGCTGCCAGAGTTCCTATCAGACAATTCTGCCAAAAGCTATCACACATTAGATAATAATGACGCCACATTCAACACTAGCTTCTCAGCTGGAGGGACAGTGTGTCTGTAATCTAATATTCAGCCTTTAGACACATGCTGCTTTTTGAGTCATGGTTTTCGTAGTTTCATCATAAAATTGTGATTTTTGAATAATTTTCCTTGTGTTTTTTATCCATTTGTGCCCTGATTGAGCCCGATGTGGAGATTCATTTTGTCTTTTCTACACAATTAATTGGATGACTCTTACTTTGTCAACGTAAATGTTGTTAATGTGTTTTTTTCCCCTTCAAATAATTCAGTATGATATATGATGCTGGAAAATGTTCTATTCTCTCAAACGAAAGGGAAAATATATGTTGCATTGTTTGCTTTACAAATGAGCCAGAATGATTAACACAAACAATAACAAATGGCAGAAACTGGGTTAATCCTCTGGTGGCCTGCGCTCTCTCTCACTGGCAGAATTAGAAGGTCGGGCGGTTTGGAGAGCTTCGGGATGGCTTCTTCTCCCATGCCACGTGAGCCAGCTGACCTGGTTTGGCTGCCTGTCAAGGTTGACCCTCTGGTTGTCCACCAATGATGGGATTGTGGGGGAGCTGGAGGACATTGCCGGTGTGTTTGACACACCCACATCACACAAGCTAGTCAGTGAGGCACGCAGAGACAGTTGGACAGTGCCTTGCTCAAGGACACCTGCCACCCATCAAGGAGGAGGCTAGAATTGAGCCAATCCTAAAATTTTAATCTGGGCCTTTGTGACTCTTCAAGGTGTTATAAAATCAAGAATCTTTGACTGTATCTGCAATGTTTACTCCAAAGATTGTTTGTCCTATCACATTATATCCCACCCCCTCCAATATTAGCTGCTATATTAGCTCCAGCTGCTTAGCATGCAATCAACCTTACTTGTCTCCATGTCCTCGGGATGTAGCAACAGCGTATGTCCAGGCCCCAGTGGGTGTCAGTGAAAGATCCCACAAAATCTCAACTATCGGTCTCAAAGTGACACTGTCTATAGACTGTGGTTCTTTGTTGGGGCATGTGGATCGATACCAGACACTCTCCTCCTCTGGCTGGGGGCCATTTTTATCTGTGTTTATACCCGTGGCGACCAAAAACTACACCTTGATGTGCTCAGGCATTAGCCCGGGTCTATACTCTGAGCGTCTGTGATGGAGAAGCAGGAGGCTGCTTTTCCTAGCTTCCTTGTGTTCAATGAGTCCCTAGCGGATAAGATAATTAGCCTCATCCCCATAAGTCATTCCACGTGGTGTCTAACAACACGTTTAGTTTTAGCAGTTGAACATAGCTAATGCTTGAAAGTATCTCCAACTGTCTACTCATGTTCAAAATAACTTTTTTGGGGGGGGACTTTTTTGAATGTTTATTTGTTCGTTAGTTGTTTTTTTTCTTTTGCTTTGGTACAATGGCCCACCACCCCTCCCCTACACCTCCGTCACAGAATTCAGCTCCTTAGCTTGTGTCCTTGGTTTGTCCTTGGAAAATGAAAAACAACAGTGATGTGTTATTATCCAGTATTAACTGATGTTAAGAAGAGGCAATGCGGTCTCCTCTTTCCCTTCTGGGCCCGGGCCCGCCCACTCACACACACACACACACACACACACACACACACACACAGTCTGTGATATGGCTCTGTCCTGTCCTGCTTTGGCCTGATGGATGGATGCGTCACACAGATTAATGAATCAACATGCGAAATGATGCGTAAAAGGATGGATGATGCGTGCTAAAGGTTCCAGCTGTCGAGCATCCAGATAGATGACTGCAGCAGTTTTCCAGCGTGATATTGATTCCACGGGAAGTTTACATAAACGCACACACGTGCACACAACTCAAGACAGGTCGATATAAATTGTATGGTCCTGATCTCACGCACACTCTCCAAATTTGCCGCTTGGAGCTTTGCAGTCGATACAGCAATGCCACACCCCCCAAGCTTTGCGAGCCACTCCCACAGAAACCCTCTCATATGGTGTAAGGATGGTGTTTGTGTGTACATGACACAACACTAATTTGCTGCATTTGACCCATATATGACCCGTCCTCATTATTGAGGAACAGTTGGCTGCTCAGTGAGGCTTGTGGGAGCAGTCAGGGGTCTGGTGGCTTGATGAAGGACACTTTAACATCACCCTGAGATCCCTTAATCAAACCAGGGACCTTTTTTTTTTTTTAGATTGCTTCCTCCTGTGTCTTAATGCCCCTGAGTGGATCAATATTGTGCTAGTTTTACAGCTGTCTTGAGCATGCCAGTGTTTTCAAAGTTAGTTTTATCACAATTATTCACTTATAGTATGCATAAATGCAACAAACTGAGCTGTAATTTGTAGGTTTTATTCTGTTATTGGTCAAACTATTTTTATTCGTCTGTCACGTCAGATTCAATGTGGAGCATTCAAAGGGAGAGAGTAGGAAATGAAACAGTGTGAAGTAAGGAAAGACTTGATGCTGGTCTGACTTGATGCTGGTCTGAACTAGATGGATGGAGGAATATAAAAGGAGAATTGGAGATAAAAGGCGTGGCCCGTAAGGTTAAAGGCTGCCAGGCAGAGGGAGAATAAATGGTGCAAAGACAACGCAAGAAGGATGTGAGATTCACAATTGTGTGACTGTGTGTTCGACTTTAATTCGTCTCCGTCCGTCGTGAAGCTAAAAATATCGATCGGACTCGGGTCCAGAGCGGCAGAGCTGTTATCAGCACAGCGCTCAGTCACAGATAACAGCACGCCGACAGGCAGACAGGACGACCCGCAGCCTCCCAAGCACTTTGTTTGCTCCCTCCCCCCGAAAAAGCATTGGGTGAGTGCAGTACACACTCCACACACGCACTCGACAAACACTTGTACAAATGCTGCTGCCATCGCTTCGCCCAGTGAGGGTTCAAGCTCAGACAACACACACACGTGTGTCGTTTTTGGGGCCCTGACCACTGCAGGCCAGGAGTGACTAGTGTACACCTGTCAGCCTCTAGTGTGTGTGTGTGTGTGTGTGTGGTTACAAAGGAGAGAGGAGGGGAGGGAGGGAGATGAGAGGAGAGGAGAGAGGGAAGGAGGGAGGGAGATCCATCCAACCATTCAGCAGCCGACTTCCCAAACGGTTCCGACCCAACGAGTCCATTAGCCCACACGTGGCGGCGGCATGCTGAGGACTCTTCATCAGCACAGTCGATCTCTGGCTTTGACCTGGTTACACACACATGTACGCGCGCAGGCATGCACACACACACATACACACACCTATACACACACGCACGCACACACACTACTAATCACAATTGGCTTTCATGTTCCTTCCCAATTCTCCAATTACGCTACGGCAGCAGAACCAGAGCTGACTCTGCTCTCGCCAGTATACACTGTGTGTGTGTG
>OMPJ01010252.1:0-11069 GCA_900312935.1 Carapus acus
TGCTGTTCCTACCTTCCTACCAACCTACATACCAACCAGCCAAACAACAAATCTGGCTACCTACCTACCTACCTACCTACCTACCTACCTACCTACCTACCTACCTACCTACCTACCTACCTACCTACCTACCCACCTACCTACCTACCTACCCACCTACCTACCTACGGATGTATCCTCTCAACGTGGTATAGTTGAAGCACAGAATGCATCACTAAAGCACGAAAGACTGCATCGCATTTGTGCAGTCTTGCCTGCACGTACACTCTGCGTGTACCTTTTTGGCCTTCTCATTTTTACGGTGGGGACACATATATCTCTAAAAACAGGGGGAATGCAAAGAGCAAATGACGGCAAGCATTGCACAGCCCATGTTGAACTTATGCTTGAATAATTGAGTAGCACTTAGTCACATTTGAATGGCTGAGTGTTGCGGATCAAGTACACCTATGAAACGGCGGGGTCAGTTTAACTAGCAGGGACACACTCAGACTGCGGCATCTAATATATTCATGAAATGTGAGCGTATGAATTTTTCTTTGGTCTTTATGTATGTCACAACACATGCTGTTTTAGATAATTAAGGATTGTTGCAATACTTTATTTCTCCAGGCGTAAGGTGCCCCAACACCACACACACGCAGACACACACAGACACACACACGCACACACACAGACCGCGTACACCTTGTATTAAAAGCATAATTCTATGATAAAGCTAGATTAGGGAAACCTAATGTTATATTAAAACAGAGTTAATCAATGCAAGGCGAGCCCTCTTATCATACATTATTATGCACTGCAGAATGCTTTAATGTGCAAAAAATAAAATACCTTTTTTTTGTTGGCCACTAGTAGACATTATATTACCACAGGTTAATAAAACTTTGGGTTTCTTAATTTTTCATAGTGGTTAGTGCATATGTAAATATTTAATGAGGTCTTTATGCTCCAGATATTCCAACAAAAAGGTTAATAAGCTCTAAGATGGAGAATTGGGTATATAATCGCAGCTCCGTCCTAAAGAGGGAGGAGGGATACTGGAGCACGAATATGGGACCCAAAAGGAAGGAATAACGAGAAAACCGCGCAAGACACAAAAAGCACGATGGAGGAATAGAATATAATAAAAAGTTATTATGTAGTTCTACATTTGCCAAATTAGTTGCTCATAACAGGTGTTAATTAATAAACCATGAATTTATAGCTATACATTAAATAGCATATCTGCTGGTGCTGTGTGCTACTTCTACCATGTCATTATGGGTCAAATATGTTGTGATGCCACTGGAATCCCTGAGTGCTGCTAAATGGATTGTAATAAAAAGTATTTGTGCCAGTTCTCCTCGCTGATTTACTGTTTCGTTTCTACCTCACTGCGCACACCATTAGCTGGGTAATAACACACATCTGCTTTATAAAGTTTGTCTTCATACCGACATCAGGCTGGTGATGGGAACCAAGTGTCACTTCGATTTAACTCTTCTTCCGTCATTATGGTGTGTTAAAAGCTCTGGCGTACCTAGAGCACATAGCTCTCTCCTTAATTAAAACACACACTGCGGTGTGTTGCAGTATCAGATAAATATTTCAATGCCTGTTTCATTTTATGGCTGCTGCCATTTGAATAGGACTTTAATAGAGTGACAAGACATTCCCACCGACCACTGTCCCATGAAAAATGCACAAGCCACTTAAAACCAATGACCAGTCACAAGAAGACACTTGGCCCCTTCAGAAAAACCACTACTTCTTTCCTGATGAGGGAAACGTAGACGTATTTTCTCCGCCTACTGTGGAAACTAATGCCCTCCCCTGCACAAGGATCTGTTATGAAGATTGGATGAAATGGTTTGCTAGTGAAACATCAGCTTATTTTAAACCTTGAGACTGGTGAGCATTCTTCAAATGTAACACAGGGTTAATAATTTAAAGTACCCCATTCCCTGCAGAATTCATTGTTAGGGCCATCTGATAGTTGTCGTGGAAGAGAAATGCCTTCAGATCTGCGATTACTTTAACTGAGCTTAACATTTGGCTGCAGATGGGTTCATTCCAGATGGAGATTTGGTGCTACACTGTTTTCTCTAATAAAGTAGAAGCTTTAACTGGTCATTAATATGAAACGCTGGCAGGTGAAAAGGTCAAAAAGTGTCAAGTTATGTCGCTGACGGTCAGTTAATTTGCTCACTAATACATGTTAGATGCTGGCGAGCGCTGTTGACCTCATTAGAGTTGAACCTGTCCCACAGTGCCTGCTGCTCTCTTTTGAACGTGTTTTAATGTAATAAGCAGCTGGGAAACACGCCTCTGACATCTCCACTTTTACCCCCGTTTGACCCTTTCTTAAAGTATTTATCCCTTCATACTGCGTCAGTCAGTATGAAAGCAGAGATGGACTCTGACTTGTTACTGTCCCTTCTCATCTTTCTCTCTGAGTGCCCTGCATTACCACCGCTGCAATTACCCTGCGTCAATAACTACAGCTGTGTTTACAGGCACGTGCAATTATTAAGGTGTGCAGCCATTTCTGCCCCTCCACAAACTACTGAAATATTAACGCCCAATAAGAGTCAAATAACATCTGAGGAGGTCGGGAGAGAAAAGAAAAGCAGGGTTGGTTATGACATACAGTATACGCTGTACTGTTGAGAGCCATACATTGACCTGCCTGTGTCTGCCTGTAAAAACATATCTGGGGTGGATTTAATGTGGAATGTGTATATCCACATAATAAGGACATTTTTGTGAGTAGTGTTTTTTTTTAATGCAAAATCAATTATGAAAGTAATTGTTATAATGATGTTCAGCTAAAAAGTGCATGTACTGGGTGGTTATGTGAAAATGAGCATATGCATAACATAGAGTTCAATCCATACTAATTAAAAAAAGAAACAAAGAGCACATTTTTCAAATTAACAATATGCTGAATTCATGCAATTTATCAAAAGTTGTAAATACACTTTCAGGAGGAGTTCCTCCAAAGACACGTACTATTAGGGTATGCAGAATGCACATAATTCAGGCCAATTAATACTTAGACGGCAATTATTATGGTAGTTGAACAAATGTATGATAGATTATTGCTATGAAATACTTCTGAATATATCTCCCAAAATCACAATGAAAACATTGCACAAATTACATACCATTCATAATGATATATGCAGAATTTGTCACATAAAAATATCCTCCAAACAGGACTAAGTGGATTTTTATCTCATACTCTATTCTGATCCATATACAAAAAGTATTAATTTGACTAAAAACATAAATGCTAGGGCAGACACAAAAACACACTCTGGGTGAGAAAAGTCCCAAAAAGAGACTTATGATGCCGATGACTGTGGCATTGCAGGGAGGAAGAGGAGGCGAGATGAAAGAGACGTGGACTGATGAGGTGAGACAGGAGAGGAAGAGGACCCCACACAATGGGGGACCTGGGAGGCCGTCTGCAACCCTGCCTGACTGACATACACCGGCAACTGCCGAGGTCTCTGACACGCAGCACGTATTGTGAAAACAGACAAATACATCATTTCAGATTCACTAAATGACAGATAGAAACACAACCGAGCAGAGACATGGATGCGCTCTCGTACACACATATGTGCACCGATGCACATTTGGTGGAAAAAATCAAACACAAATGGTTGACATGTGAAAGGACAGGGTGTGAGCTATTTCCGAATCAAAGACAGGTGAGACATCCATCTGTTGTGTCCCACTGAAATAATGCTTTTCCCCTCTCTCTCTCTCCCCCTCTCTCTCCACGTGCTGCAGTTGGAAGGAGAGAAGCTATGGCATGGAGGGAAAAAAGGTCCGTCTGGGGGGAGGAGATTAAAGTGGATGCCAGTTTATAATTAGCTGATGGGCCCACACCTCGGACCTTCTAGTACATCTTTGCCATAGGTGATGGAGTGTGTGTGTCATGGGTGAGGATCGAGCAACCTGTCAGCCATAAGTCAGCCATAAACGGTCCGACGGGGCCGGAATCTGTCGCGTGGGGAGGAAGAGAAAAATAGCAACTGATATATCATAACCGGCAGCACCCACGCACACACTCGGACACAACTAACAAGTGTGTGGTGAGTGAAGGGGGTGACCTCGCTTTAGCTGTGTTCTCACTCAGTGTACATAATAGTGTTGCCGCCATTGCAGCACCATGGTATGATAAATCTCGCATGATGATAACACCAACACACCTGGAAAAACACAACAGAATTTGTGCCCATAAGCGTTAGATATGCCTTATCAACAGTGTTGCCACAGTTACTTTTAAAAAGTAGTCTGATTACTGATTACTGATTACTCATTTGAAAAGTAACTTAGTTACTTTATAGATCACTTGATTTTAAAAGTAACTAAATTAGATTACAAGTTACTTTATTAGTTATATTCAGCAGCTGCCGACAACAACCCCGCCGCCTCAAAATAAAAATGACAACCGGTTTTGCCAACACTCACTTTATTAGAAGTGCATTTTTTACTGTAATGTACACAACAATGTACAATGTATCTCCTGACATGTTAAGTTGACCTTTAGAAAAACTCCCTGAAAAAGTACTGTATGTTTTTATGAAAATGAAATAGTCTATCTTGACTTCACTTGACATAAATACTTGTTTTTATAAAGAAATGAATGATGACAGTCTAAGAAGAAAAGGCTGTTCTGTGAGGCAGCTCGGCATTGACAGTTGTAGGAATCTTGCTTATTATGGCACGAAACGAGGGCGAGTCAACCGTGTTAGACGGCAGCATTTTCTCTACAACATACTGCCCGACCAGCTTCTCTAACTCTTCCCCACTTACTGGTTTTGCGTCCAGCTTTTGTTGTTTGGTTGATAGGGGACCTCCTGCTCTCACCTTCATACCACCGTGTGGGATTTGCTCTGTAAGTTTGACAGCGCAGTGCTGCGACTCCAAATGTTTCTTTAAATTTGACGTTGTGTAGCTAGATAGGACTTTGTCGCCACCAGCACAGAGTGTAAAACGAACCCAGATATTGCCACCTTTTTCTGACAAAACCTCAAAATGATGATTGTATTTTCCAGCTTGAAATTCTGTCTCCCCTCCATTGTTGTTTGTGTCGCCACGTACTAGGCATATGTATATGACGTGAGCACGTGACCCTCATGCTGACTTAACTCCCCGAGACACAAGAAGAAAGCATTCATTTTTGCTATAAATGACAAAAATAGTAACGCACAGTGGCTTGGTTAAGTGACTTTAATCTGATTACAGTATTGGTTTGGAAATAGCAATGCTCGTGACTGAAAAATGTGGTCATATTATAGTAACGCATTACTAAGTAACGCGTTACCGGCATCACTGCTTATCAGTCATTAGGAGTGTGTCTTTGCGTTCTTAGACATGTTTGATATTTGAAGAGCAGGGCTCAGTGAGGTGCTCTGGGATCACTGAGGGGTTCAGTGTCTTGCTCGAGGACACTTCAACAGTGGACTCAACATTAAGAGCAAGACTTTGGGTTCAACCCTAAACCTTAACCCATTGAATATTAATCGCTAATTATGGAATCACAATCATTAAAATTGTCTCTCAACAACTTCTGCCAGAAATATCCTGGACAACATCATTGTGTTCTTTCGAAACACACACACACACGCGCATACACACGCGCATACACACACACACACACACACACACACACAAGCTCACTTACACTACCATTTCCCCAAAGCAGGAACAGCGTGCCAACTGCGTCGACAAACAATCCTCTTTTCGGGAAATGTTGATGGAAATGCGATAAAGCATTTAGAGCCAAAGAGGGGAAGGGAGCAGGGGAGGGAGTGAGTGAGTGGGTGATACAGAGAGAGACAACAACTGACATCTCCGAGAATTTCACAGGGATGGCTAATCCAATGTGATCAGCGGAAGATTTTAATATTTAACCAGCCAGCAACGCACCAGAAGTTTCTAATTAAATTATAACTCATGCTTGAAAAGCAAAAGTGCATGTGTTGTGGGAGCTTGAATAATTCAGCCCGCCCTATATCTCGTCTTTCTGTTAACCCAGAGACAAATGGCACTTGCTAGGGCTTTTAGACGGGGGGCTGGCACTGTCAGAATCAGGAACATCGGTGGCTGGTAAAGGCCTTCACCCATCAGCGCCCAAATCCAAACTGACTCGCCCCGTGATGGAACAGCATCCCCAACCGGGGAAATCATTTGGCTAATTAATGTGTTATTAATTACCTGAAGGGCCACATAGCGTTGGCACATTGCAGAGAGATGAGAGACGAAGAGGCGTCTTGTTAATGAAGCACGAGACGCTAATGGGACGCCAGACAATGGCGTTCTGGCTCCGTTCCACCCTCTGCCTCGCTATATTATCCTACCTGCGTTCCTTTTTCGCAAGTTTCCTGTACGAAAAAAAGTATCAGATAAGAGTTTATTAATTAATACCCTCTTGAAGGATATATGAGACGCTCACAATATCCATGAGAAGTGTAAAATATTTAGGGTGGTAACATTCATATTAATGGCAAAATTACACATACATCTCAGAAATTAAATTAGAATTCAAGCCAACATTGATGGCAGAGTCACGTCAAGCATATAAATGTGCTATGGCTCGAGGTCAGAATATCTCTTTCCCTTCATTATTTCTTTTTTTTTTGTACGCCAGGTATCTTCGCTTTTGGCTACTGGCCTCGCCTCGCGGCAATATTCCAGAAAAGAATTACATTTTTGATGGGAACTAATTAGGAAGGCCTGTACCTGAAATTCCTCCAGACTGTTGCATGTTCCTGACTTGGGATGATAGTGCTATAACTTATTGAGGGGCACCAACTGTTCTAACTTCTGTTAAGGAACAGAGGGAGCAGGAGAGAGAGAGAGAGAGAGAGAGAGAGAGAGAGCAAGCGCAGAGGTGTGCTTCTCGGAGCTTGTACTTGGCGAGCCGCGGAGCCGAGGAAAGTCTTTAAAACAAACTGTGGAGACGGAGAGTCGGTCCCTGCACGAAAGGCTGCACGCTCTTCCTCTTCCTCTTGCTCCGTGCTCAGATTAGTTTGTATTTAAGACCAATGAGAATCGCAATTTCTGTCCTGATTGATACATCTTAAAACACCGATGCTGCAGACATTTTGCTGACCGCCCTACTTTTTTTTCGTTTTTATACCCTCCCTCTTCCGATTTTTTTACACCTTTGTGTTGCCGTCGTCTTCGTTTAGGTCTCTATCCTCACGTCAGATGTCTCGACGTGCGGAGGGGAAAACGAGGCGAGACGAGCCGAGGCCTGATCGACCTCATCCGAGGTGATGAAATACTTTTGCCCGCCTGCTCAATCTGTTTGGAGGCAACTGAGAAACGCCGCTGAGAATTCTACGTGAGGCATGTCGGCTCACGAAAGAGACTGAACATCGCAAACTCCCCGCACAAGTTTGACTGTTGTCCTCAGCAACACAGTGCAGAGATGGGCATCGCTGAGCACAAGCTGACCCTGGGAGGGGATGGGATGCATATACATTGGTCTGTGTGTGTGTGTGTGTGTGTGTGTGTGTGTGTCTGTGTGTGTGTTGAACTCTGGGACAAGCACTTTGAGAAGTTAGAACAAAGAAAAAGTCTGAGCCCAGGCTTGGGCCTTGGTCTTCTAAAGTCAAGAGCAGTGACTGATGTGAGCCAGTCAAGACACAAAGTCGAGCCGGCCTCCCCTTGAGGTCGAACTCTCTCTGACACACACTTGTGTGTGCACGCATGTGCTTGTGTGTGTGTGTGTATGCATGTGTGAGAGCGCGCACAGCTTTGCGACACAGCGCTATCCTTTTTATGATTGCTGCTAACTTTCTAATTGTTCTGATCGTGAAGAAACACCTTTCAAGAAGCCTCTGTTTCTCGCTCGGCGCCTGATTAAAGAATGCACGATACTTCAGTGACAAGACTGTATTATTAATTCATTGCAAACTGTGGAATTTGGGTGTGTTACTTTGAAAAATGTTCAAAACTGGCGGCCTGTAATAAAAGCACTGAGAGAAATTCCAACTCATTAACATTTCATCAGAAAATTCTCTTTCATATGAAATACCCAATATAGGCTGTCAAAATCAATCAGGTGTCCAGAAAAAGGGAGACGACGTGCCAAGAGGATGGGGAATGTGTCAGTTGTGGCACTCGCTGTTTCTTCTGGCTGTCACAGTGCCAGCGCCGCCTTTAAGCTGCCACTGTTAGGAAATGCGGCTTGGTGGCGCTGCTCTAAGACACTGGGGGAGGTATGGGAGGCTGCAGTGAGCCAACCGCTGCTTGACAGCACCGGCCCGGAAGGTTGTGTTATCTTTCAGGGTGATGGCATTTCACGGCCGAGGACTCTGGGTGACAGTTTTCTTCTTCTTGCATTTTTTTTTTTTTTTGGCATGGGTGACGGGGGGGATGTTATAATTTCAAAACTGGTATCCTGTCCTGTTCTACTCTCTCTCTCTCTCTCCCTCTTGCTCTCTCTCTCTCTCTCCCTCGCTCTTTCAATCTTACTCACTGCATGCGCTCAAGTCGGCCCAGTTGGAAAAGTCTATATGAGATCTGTGTTTTTGGTGGAGGTGCAGGCACCACAAACGGGACAGACCTGAACTAAGAACGTCCAAAAAATATGTGAGCAATGTGATTCTCATGGTATTGTATCCTGTCTTATCCTATCCTATCGTATGATATCTATTCTTCAACAGGTCATATTTACAATTCCGATTGATGAATGAAATGATAGTCAGGTCACATTGATACTAATATTGTTGCACTGTGTAAAATATCAGTTTTCATCATGCAGGAAATCATATTTCAAAGGCATAAACACATGATTCAGTTCAGTCACAATAAAATATTCATTTTGAATGATTTTAGAGGTTGTCATTTTTTACTGTGACCTTGTCGAAAGTACAAAAGTAGCTTGGCAAAAGTAGAGAGAGCTCATGCATTCTGGTAAATTTCTCACGGATGCAACACAGAACATTGTTTTATTTTCTTTTTCCGTGCAGTGGCACCTCTGACTGAGCCTCCCTGTGAGACAGCGCTAGGCAGCGTGCGCTAATAAAACTGGGCCTCCTAACGACAGAAACGCTGAACATGAGCTCAGAGTCGCTTTTGCGCCAGCAAAGCGTGACATCACAGAGGGTTTGTCCCAGTTCTCAAGTCGGAGATATGCTGCAAAACGCAGCCGTGTCGCTCCTGTTTGCCGGAGTGAGCACGCCTCTGTCACATTCGTCTCAGCCATCGCCGCGAAAGATGGGAGGATGGCAGCTGCTGTGGAAAATGGACCACCGGAATCTGAGTGGACCTAATGATAACATCATTAAATTAATGTGAAATCATATAGATAATAGCATCAGATACTTTCTCTTCCATCTCCTTGCCATCCTCTAGTCCAGGAGTGTCAAACTCTCGTTCACCAAGGGCCACATGGCTGTGGGCCTTAAGGGGCCAGATGACAATGGCAATTATTAGGAAGGTATAAATGTTATCTAAGGCAAAATGTAAGTATTCTTTTAGAAATAGCTGAATATTAGGAATGTTGCTAATAAAAGCAATTTTTTACTTTATACATATATATATATTTACAAGTATCCCATTTGCTTGGATGTAAAAATATGTCAGCTGTTTGCTATAATTGTTTCACAGAATCTTGTATTTTATCAAGAATAGAAACCTGAATTAATCAACAATTACCAGTGGACAATCAAACTCCAAGGTTAACAACCTGGTTTCCTCACTTGGGCCATGTGTGACAAAATGACATTTAATAAAGTGTGTATCTGGCTGGGGCACAGCTGCGTCACTGTACTAGCAACATGATCCACGTGCATTTAGCGATATGTAGTTTGTGGGTCAATGCACGTATAAATGAAGGAGAAACAGTCACTTAAGGCCCCCGGGCCTTGAGTTTGACACCTGTGCTCTAGTCTTTAATAATTCTTCCATCCCCAAGTTACAAAATCAGACTTACCCACTCTCTATAACATACAGGAGTAATCTAGACTGTTGATATTCTTCGCTCGGAATCTTATGGTTTCTGATTTCCAGGCTCCTCCTGGAGTGGTGCAGTGCCAAAAGCTACTGCTAAATGCTCTTCAGGCACCTTGTTGAGCAAACTGTAAAAAATGAAGCTTAGTTGAATACAGGGAAGCAGCTGACCTCAAGATTGATTGAAAAAACAGTATAATCACTAGTTGATCAATAATTAAGTTTGCACAGGATCGGAAGTTGTCACTGTTGATGTGCTACTGCTCTTGAGCAGCAGCAGCAGTGACTCTCTGTGAGCAAGGCTGTGTAAGATGAGCGTGCACCATGAAAGGCCTGTGGAGGAACACCGGGGTTCCCAGTGGGGATCGATATGGCATCACGGGACGATATTATTTAAGGTCGGCCCGGGTGGATTTCGAACACGGACGCAACGTGCTCTCCAGCCTCAAAACTAACCAGCTTGACCTCGGCGAGAAGTCCAGCCGCGGGTTGAGGCGGTGCAGCAGGGAGCTATAGGTTAGCAGGCCCTAGAGCGATGTGGAGGAGCTATTAGGGCTAGATGGGCTGTTGATCTCTAATGGCTGTGTGCCGGGCGGTAATGGTGCTTGGAGAGAGTGGAAAGAAGGAAAATAAGAAGGGTAATCTCAGAAAATGCTGACCCCTGAGAGGCAAAAAGTAGGCGAGAAGTGGTAACGGCTCCCTGCCAGGACTTCAAGGTTTTCCCGGTGACCTTTGGCTCTCAGCTTGCAATACGTTCCTGAGAGCAGACTTCTTTCTTGCCTTCCTCTGGATGTTACTGCCTCGGCAAGAATCTCATTTCCAGGTCATGAAATCTGTCTTTGGGCTTTTTCAATATGACTGCGTCTGTCGCTCCTGTTGCTTTATAATTCCTCTGTGTCCATTTATGGTTTTTTTTCTAAGCAGATTTGTTTTGTTATTTCATGTGTATCAGAAACATTGTTAGACGAATTTTAGTTACTTAACTATTCTGCTGATCAAGAGTTTGGCAGAAAGGCCAATGAAACAGAAAGGCAGAAAGGCCAATGAAACAGGAAATATATATATATATATATATATATATATATATATATATAATCAGTACATGC
>OMPJ01010252.1:11089-26666 GCA_900312935.1 Carapus acus
GTAAATACACAAATGCAACATGTAATAGTAAATGTATGATAGATGTTAAATAATTGCTGTCCATCTTACTCACAGTGGTGAATTTGGGTGTTTCTGGGCGTGCGTTTGTTGATACATTTCTCCGAAACTTTCAGGTGATTTCAGCCACAGACGCAAACACAGAAATACAATAAATGCAGATGGGGGTGAAAAAGATGAAATGTTAATTTACCTCTCACTACCTTTTATAATCAAATTCACAATGTATATGTGTTGCTACACATTAGCATATATTAAACAGTGTGGGTTTTGTCTTTTTCAGTAATACTTATCTATTCAGATTCTTAAGTTCTCTTGAGTTTCAACTTCCCAGCCAGAAAGAGGCAATCAGAGGTCAGTGCGTTGGCCCTCAGATATTATATCACACAATCTGGGCAATTTTTTTACAGAAAAAAAAAAAAATCACATTGTTTCCCACATGAGGCCAAAGATGAAATGTTTTATAAGGACAAATGTCATCTCAAAAGTTGGTACTACCTTGTCCCCACCATGCCGTGACCTCCTCTCCTCCCCTCTCACTCTACCTCCATCACACCCATCGCAGCCATTTACGCAGTCGGGGGCTGGCCGGGGGGAATAAGACCTGCATTAGTACAGACAAGACTGCGGGTGTGATATTGATGGTTGTCACTGTTGCGGCTCGTTTGGACGCTGACAGGCCAGTCAAACAGCAAGATTTTCCAAACGGAGGCAAACTACACAGACATCTGGTCGGATATCTACAACGTTCTGTAAAGGAGTCACAAAATGAGGCACACGGAGTGAAAGAACCTCTCATTAGACCCGACTCCACGCCGCACAGGGCATGAAACGTCACTGAAACCTCCCAGAAGAAAATGCCACATTACACTAGAGTAAAAAAACAACGACATCCACTACAGGCCGTGACTCTGTTGCTAATGGACAGGCTGGGCCGTACGCGGGGAGGCAGCTCTGGATCTGCGGAGTCGCACCGGGGGTAAGAGTGCCAGCATGAAACCCGATGCGATGGTGTGTGCCTCGTGGGCAAGTATTATTCCAACTGTATATCATTAGCCGGGTGCGTTTTCTAATTAGCAATCGGGCAGAATAATGAATACAGCTCCATTAATCAAAAGGTAATATATGTAAACGTAGTGTTTTATGGCCTTGGGGGGAGAGTGTGAAAGGTGGGAGAGAAAACACAAAAACGAGACGTCGTGTAAAAAACAGCTATCACCGCCTCACTGTGAGGAGAAAAAGAGAATCAAGGTTTTTCCACACCCGTCCGCGCACACTCTTTCACGCAGTCGTAGTCGCTTGTTCTTTTGGATTGTTACGACGGAGAACAGAAGCGCGGGACGTGAGGGAGCCTCGAATTTGAGCGAGAACGCACTTTTTTCACATGTTCATATTGTGGCTCAAATTGTTGTATTACATTATAATTAATGAGCTCCAGCATGCAGTATGCATCACTGGGCTGTGTGCCGTGCTCTAATTAAAAGCCCCTCTGATAGTCAGTGCGTGTGTAGGGGTTGAAATGTCATTGCCCGTGAGTGTTGTAAGCTACATATGAAGTGTGTGCGCTGTACACACAAACAAAGAAAGGCGCTAAGGTCACAGGCTCAGTGTTGAACCTGTCTTCTCCTGTGCCACCAGGTAAAATGTAGAAGACAAGTGTAACTACACCGCTCATGAGCTATATCTGAATCTTCAAGTTTAACCTGCGTCGTAAGTTCAGCACAAAATCCTCTGGTATGTCTTTATTTGAATAATCAAACCAATAAACACAGGTGCTGCAGCTTTGCCTTATTTCTTTTTAAATTCACCTGGAGTGAGAGAAGATGTCCACCCATATTGCGAGGTATCTATCAAAATAGCTCGAGGGTGAGAACAAGGGGAAAAGGCGTAGCGTGAAAAGCTGAAAAAGAAATTGTTTGATATCAAGCACTTCGGTCGTGGGATGTTGCTGCTGCCACGACCATCCTAAATCATCGGCCGCAGCCTTTTTTCCAACATTTGCACCTCGTGCTCTGAAGGGAGGGAAAAGCCTCGGCGCGTAACAGCGGTTTGGAGTTCTTTCACGCATCCTCAGATATAAATAAACTTCGCTGAGTGGTAGTTGCGAATGCGTTTATCTGCCGCAACCCAAATATAAATATGATTTATTCTGCAGCCTCTGAAAGGGAGAGAAAGAGGGGAAATGACATGAAATTCTACTGAAATATAGATTAGTCTTCAACGGGAAAGCCATGATGGGAGTCAAGTTTATGTACCTGAAGTTTGCTGCAGAAACGGGCAGGGATCTCATAGACCTGTGTTAGCTATTTGTTCATAAAAGTCATTTCTTTTGGCATTTGAAAACTATTACAATTGAGACTTAAGTGCTCAACAAAACTAATTATAATTATTTACATCATTTTCAGTCTTGTTAGTGTTGGTTTGAGAAGTACTTTTTAGAGGCCCCAGGAATGCAACTTTTATGGGTAATCTAGTTCACATGATGATACGCATAAATTCTTTACAACTTATAGCGATTTAAGTCAATTCCAATAACACTTAAAAGGCTAAAGGCGATATGTAAAGCTCTGTCCATGGATGCTACACTCCACAGGAAGACTGTGTATCAGAGGAGAAAAAGAAACAAGGTCAGTTTCTGACATGAACGCTCTCGCCTGTGATTTGACATGTTGTCTCATCCATGATTTGTTGCCACTCCCGAGGGAGCGGAGCTAAAAGATTTGGAGTGACTTGAGGAAGGCGTACGCTTTAATCACACGAGCGAAGTTTCATGAAAATTTCAGATCAAGACGCCAACATCTGTTTTCCATTATTAATCGCTGTTGTCACCACGGAGAGGCTCATGGCAACATGATACACTGACTTCTGAAGCGACTTACTTTCTGCTGTAACACAGGTGTTGCTGCCTATTACACACACACACGCAAACGTTCACACACACACACACACGCATGCACACACACACATGCACAAAAACATGGGGAGAGAGGTTAAGAGCAATGAAATTTTTGGAATAACGAGAAAGTAAATAAGCTGAATCAGAATCAATAAGTGGATGGGAGGCAGTGAGGTAGATTGAAAGGGAATCTGACAAGCTGCCTTTTATACATTCTTCTCTTCGCTTAAACGTGCTGCTGCTCCTCCCCGTGCTTAAAAGCAGGCCCTCCGCACTTATTTCCCCTCTCTCATCTGATCCGGGCCGTTTATCTCTTTAATGACAGTGATGATATGGGTGATATCAAAGTGCCTCTTTTGTCACGTTGCATTAGAGTTCCTCCTCCTCTACCTGGTTGCACACCTCTGATCAGCCCCTGTTTGCAGGGATGCCGAGTGAAAGGCGACTGTTTGTGTCTGTAAGAGCAGCCACTGACAGCTGATGGCTCCTGAGCGTGCCTCGTTTTACTCTGCTCGCATTGTTGATTATGATTTGTTTAAACTTTTGCCTAGCTGCTTTTCTCTGCGTTCCTCTGTATGGACTGGCTTTTGAGTGAAAGAGTGAAATAAGTCCATCAGAGGGGGGGTTGATATCTGACTGGGCTAATTAGAAAGCACAGAGCCACACATCAAGTGCGTTTCATATTTACGGTATAGAGTAAGTGTTATGTGCACAAATGATCCGCTTTGACTGCGTGAGGGAGGAGGTGAATATGTTTTATCAACCGGTCATTTTATAAAACAGACTCCAGGACGAATCACTGATGTGAAGACAGAATCTTTTAAGTACAACTTTAGAATTAAAACAGAATCAAAGCACATCCTGCGTGATGTATGGAGGGATATATACTGTAATTTGCCACACCTTAAAATAAAGAAACATGTGATACAAGACATGTTGCACAATAATCGCCGAAGGTGTTTTGTTTCGAAACATGAGGCCTCCAAAGTTATTCCAACTTAACTACAAGCACCGTCCCCTACTGGTATCGGAGCTGCTTTCCACAACACTCACACACACACACACACACACAACTCCCACATCACCGCTCACATTAAGCCAGAGGATGAAGTCAGCGGTGCAGTCTGCGCTAAAACCCACCACTAGATGACGCTTTAGCCCTTTAGATCACTCGTCTTGGTTCAATCGCACGCACACGCACAAACACATACACACACACACACACACACACACACACTCACACTCACACACAGCCTGTGCAAATGAGCAGATTAACTCATATGTCAACAGGCTTCTTGAAAACTGCCATGATTCCTGTGGTTTAGGAGACACCCTGGCACACTACCCCTGGTCCTGACATTCATTCATGTGTGAGGAGCAAAAATAACTCAGCGCTACAATGAATATTTTGTCAATGAATAATCAGTACAGTTATTAACGTCGGTATAGTTTACTAACATTTATGATGTAGCATCTGCTTTGATGCTTCTGGATGAATAAATGCGATTCTTGGCAGATTTCTAATCACGACCAACATCAACTTGTGCACACTAGTGGTACAAATACTACAAAAACATTTGTCCACCAAGACACACATACAGTATACAAACACACACTTGCACATGGAGAGAGAGAGAGAGAGAGAGAGAGAGAGAGAGAGAGAGACCCCCTCCCTCGCCATGCTGCCTGATATTACATTAGACTACAGTGAGCTTTGAAAGGCAGTGCAGCGAGCGTGTGCAGCCGCACACTGAGGCTTCTGGGTTCAAGAAAACAATATAAGATCGATATGCACGAGCTGCTATGCGTCTCCGCCGTGTGCGGGGCCTCAATGCCCGGCAGTGCTGCGCTTCTAACACAGCCTTCATTACCGCACTGCAACATGGGGTTTCTTATCAGATACAATAAGAGAGAGAATGAAGTGAGACAAGAAGGAGAAACACCGGCGGAGTGTGCTGAAGGATGGGTCGATGCTTTTCGGTGCCCTCGCAGCGCTCCGTGTCTTAGCATAACCCAAACCATGTCAGTGAAGCTACGTGCTGATGGAGGGTGGACGTGCAGGTAAAAAATATTGAGGACTTGGTCAGAAGTGTGGATCTACGTCCCCGTCAGTCTGTGGGAAAAGACCTGCCTCAGCCCTTCACGCTCCCCTGCTCATCGCTCAGCCACCCAGGGAGCCGTGTCCTTCACGGAACCTCCACCCGCCGCTGCCCCGACGGCGCCTTGCTACCTTTCCGCTACTCTACATTTCCACCTCTGCTGCCTCAACGGGACAGGGACAGGACTGGCTAATTGGTGATCAGGGAAGGGTCTCGCACCGGCGATGATGGGGGGGCCAAAGGGCTGGAGAGGATGTGGGAAGGATGTGCAAAGGGGCTCGGGAGGGGAGGCTGAGTGTGAATGGTGAAGGAGAGAGGCAGAGGTGGAGACCACACACTAGCAGGCGAGGCAGAGGAGTGATAGACAGACACTAAAGTAACACTGCACCTCAGCCTGGAATGATGGTAACCTCCATCAGGAGCAACTTAAGATGAAGAAATGGCATGTTTCTTATGCAGCACAACCCCAAAAAATACTTCATACACACCACTAAACTCTGGTAGGCACTTCTTTCAACTGTGTACACTTCGATGGACAGTGACAAAAACCAAACAAAACATAACAAACAACAGAATCAGAGCCTTTTCTTATGTCTTTTCAAACGTTTGTGGATCAGACAATATTTTTGACCCAAGTAATGTCACCTCACCTGATTGCAGATATACAGTACATGTAGTTTTCTATATATCTTGTAGGAGAAAATGCAGTAGAGTTTAAAATGACGCAACAGAGTGTCTTAACTTTCTATGAATCAGACGCAGCATTCAAAAAACAAGTAAAGACTGCGTGCGCAATCAGTCAAAGTTGGAAACACAAGACATGATTACCGTACAGCCAAGCAGATAAACCCCTCTGAACAACACATTTGCATACACAGCAGGTAGACCAATGGGAGAACAGCGAGGGCCATCAGGGTGATGACCTCCTCTCCCTCGCGTCCTCGCTTCAAATGAACAAACAGCTGTGTTGCCGCTGTAGCCGAGCGGAGCAGTGGAGCAGCGTGGCCGGACCCCGCGCCCTCTCCCTGTTGCCTTGGCTGGCTGTAAACAGACTGAAGGCAGGGAGGTCGAGGCAGACTGCCTGAGCGCCGCGGCTCCACAGAGGCGAGCTAATTACAACAATAATGGAGCCTGATCGCGGGTCCTCACAGGCCAAGTCTCTGAGTAAACTACCTCCATGTGAGCGAGCCACTGATGCCGCTTTTTGTGGTTGTTAGAGATTAACACGTAGCGGTTCTATGTGCCCCACTAGGTGAGCGTCTGCTCTGGTTAGAGCGTGCTAAAAAGCAACCCCCTCTCGACCCCCCCAACCTCCAACACAGCTCAGACCAAGGCGCGAGGCCCTAGTCCTTGCATTCTTAGGCCCTAATGAGCCAGCGGAATCATAAACATGCGCTAATGCTGTGGGGAAACAAGCGGGGTCGGGTCAGGGAAGTGGTGTTAGCAGTAGGGTGGCTAGCACACCAGAGCTGGGGTCCTGATTAGTACTCATAAATAATGCAGCGGGCGAGGCTGGCTGGAGAGAGTAGTGTTGGCTGTAGCGGGGTGAGGCTGCTTAACAATGACGGGGGGGACCTGTCTGAGGTCAAACACACACAGCCGGGCTACACCGCTACACTCCACCGAAGCCACAATAAGTCCTTATTTACTGCCCCGCCAATGGTGCTAGCTCATGTCCACGTCAGGTGACATATTCCATCATGGCGCTGTTTGTTATCCATTCAGTTGCCAGCTTGTGTGTGTGCATGTGTGTGTGTGCGTCTGTGTGTGTGTGTGTGTGCATATTATGGTGGACAGCGCTGCAGGCTACACTACCACAGCCTCACACCACATGGCTGTTTGCGAGGAAGCGAGAGACAAAGATCAAGGGTCAAATCCATTATGGAGGATTGAGAGGGACTTTGTGTTTCAATGTGACACGTCTTGTGTTGCTATGGGAAACGGGGGCCACGAACTTTGGCCCGCTGTGAACTTAAGCGGAGTGTAGAGAAGAAAGTGACAGCGGAGGCTGATCACACCAGTTCATTGATAGACTGCACAATAAATCACGTAGGAGCATCACTCAGTAACAGAGGATGTGAATCATTGTTTGTCTAAATGTATGTTAAACATGTAAACATGCACATATCTAACTGATAGAAATGTAAAGGAAATGTAGATACTACAAAAGAATACCAAAACTTCACAACACAGCATTTCTCCAGCACTTAATCACAGTGCCTGTTGTTTACCTTTATTTATCTCCTCTAACTCAGAATTCTGCCATTTTTTTTTTTTTGGCTGATCTAGAGTGGCAGTTTAACAGCGTGTCTTTGACATGCTGTACCTTACTCGCAGCTTTTAGGGGGGACAACAACAGCGTCAAGTCAATATATGTAAGACCATGAGGTTTACCAGCAGATGGATATGTTACATCTCTCAAACACATCATCTCAATCACCATGGCTACAGGCTGTCCACTCCACTCTGAACCATCATGATATGGAGACGTCTGAATGTAATAACTGGTTCCAGCATGGTGGCTCATTACTCAGTGGCACACAATATTGCATATTTTGGTATTGATCTGATACCAAGTAAATACTGGCCATTATCGCCAATACCAATACCAATACCAATATAAATACTTTTCAATAAATAAGGTGCGTCATTGACGCGCTAAATCACAGGAAGTGTTTTTTTAGGTATCCCTTTTTTATTATTGTTATATTGTTACAGCCCAAGAAAAAAATATGTTTATAACACATTTCAATGGGATAGATGGAGTATCTTGGAGCCTCAGCATAATTTATACTTTTTGAGTTACCTAAAGTAATAAATCAACAGTTTCACTATGTTACTCTCAACACTGTTCAACTGTAAACAACATGTTTACTCTCTCTCCTCCATCACCCTTTTTTGTAGCTCCATCTTTTCTTTCGGGTGGTTTTGAACATGTTGGTATAAATTGGTAGTGTTTCCACAATACCTGGCCAGCTTTTTGCAAATCCCTCATTTTGCTGATGTCTCGTTTTCAGCTTGACAATACAGCCAAACGACGCGCCTCTTCCCAACTGCCACTCTACTGCTGTATTTTCTCCTGTGCGTGAGCTGATGAACTTGAGCCGGCAACTTGCGTGTTTGCAAAGTCACGTGACGTGACGGCGCAACATCCCAAACGCGAGCGCCGGACTTTCCACCGTCCTCCACGAGCTGCTCCCTCATCAGTGGCGCCATTGGCTGACAGAGGCGACCTAGCAGCATTGTAAACAAGAGTGGAACTGAGACCAGGGAATCGATCCCACCAGGCTAGTATTGTATCGATCCGATCCGGACTCCGTATCGATATTAATCGATATCTAGATCAATTCGCCCACCAGTACCATTCATAGTAGAATAAGATGCTCGCAACAATTATTATTTGGAAATCCAGGAAATCCAGAGGCGCCAATTATGGCTGTGTCCACACATGCCAATACAAATGATTCAAGGATCTTTATTGGTCTTCATAACATCTCAAAATCCAATTTTGGAGAGGTGAGTGGACTGTACCTATGATGTGTGAGCAACCACACCAACGACCTAACACACATATTTCTCTGTGAGGCTTGGTTGGTCTGCTTTCACATGACAAACAGTAAATCTGAGTGGCGCTCACCTTTTTTGTTCATGCAGCTGAATAGAATGTCAAGTGGACGGTCTCATGTAGTGGTGATGGATATGACGGACATGACGGCTCATGTTCGGGCACTCTGGAAAAGAATCAGATTAAGAGATACATCGATTTCCCTCTGGGTCGTCCAAGCATTTGTGGTTCTGATTTGGATTTGGAAAATAAATCGAGCCTTTAATGCTTTTTTTGTGACCACCCATTGAACAGTTATTGCCAACATCATCACACACACACAAATCTCTGTCTCATAGGCTATCAATCTTTTGACCTAGTAAAGATATATTGAAGGAACATAATGCAGAATACAAACAAAGACGTAGTATATAGAAATCTAGATGGAACTGAAGAAGTTTCTGTACTTCTGCAGTTATGAGACACCACAGAGAAATGAAGACGTGAGACATTATCAAAGTAAATCCCAACTCACCATTCTTAACACGAGATAATCCAAATGATTGATTAGTTTTAAGATGTCTACATGACACAAGTAGACTGGACATGACCAAACACACTCAGACACAGACACACAAACACGCACTGGCACACAACATAACATTTTATCTCCACACACCACGGTGGCTCAGACTACAAGTCCAGACGAGGGCATGCGTCTGAAACCCAGAGTGAATCCATATTACATGTGTAGTGTGCTGTCTGTCTGGGTCCGGGTCATCAATTATGAATAGAAATATACAGCCTCCACAGTCCAGGCCCTGGTGTCTGGGCACTTGTAAAGAATTTCTTAAAAGGGGGACAGGCACACAGGTTTGTCATTCAGATACATGCTGGGGACTTAAGAGACAGACACAGAGAGGGTTCCCTGTTAACTCACACTTCTCTGCCTAGGGGAACTTTCCTCTGCTTTCGTTTAGGCCTGGTCCCTGTTGTAAGGCCCAAAGTGAGACCTTAAAACTTGAACTACTGAATAAATGTCTACCGGCTCGGATATTATGGGGTCAGCCTTGCAGAGCAAATGATGAGCTGCCACCTGAGAAATCAGCCGCTACGCAACAAACCGCAATCAAGTTATCGCTCGTCCCTCCAAAACGCTGTCCGTGTTTTACTGCCGCCAGCTGTAAATACCTGTAATATATGTGCTTGTTGTCCTGAAGACACTCAGAGAAAAGCGTCACCTGCAGCACAACCTAACCATCTGCAATATGAGTAATGTCTCTCCTGCCTCAGAGTCATTAATCACAAGCAAACACTGGAAGTCTTCAAAGAATTAAAAAAAAAAAACATCTCTCCTTTGTGTGTTTAGGTATAAATCTATCACATAGCTCGAGTACGGCAGGCATGGATATACAGAGCACACGCTGGCAAAACAAATTTGCAATTCTCCTTGTCTGTTCCCAAACCCCAAGTGTACAGCACATGCCCTCTAGAGACAGAACAAACAGCAGTTAAGATGTTTAAAAGGCAGCGCTCACTTAGATACCTGTGCAGCTGAATACAAATAGACTCCTCTCACATTAAGGGACTAGTGACATGGTACTACAGTACAGAGCTGGTGGGTAAATCCCAACTCCTCTGGGCTCCTCAAGGGCAACACAAAAAAAAAAGAAACAAAAGAAAAAAATGTTCTTGGCGCATGTGTGCGAGGCTGTTTGAAGAGTTGGGCGGTGCAGGTGTGTGTGGTGTATCTAGCTGTCTATTTAGTGTGCTAAAGTACCGTGGCCCTGCGAGTGTGTTCCAATATGTGTGCCGCTGTCCGCTTGACTAGTGGGACATATCCCACTGATTTCTAAAAGGTCAGTATCATTATTGTTGCTTAGCAACCTTGTATGGAGAGCCATAGGTGCACACCAGATGGTGATTACGGGTGTGTATACACAGGCAGGGAAGATAATATAGATAATGGAGAAGTAATATAATGCAATATTGTATAATTATTATGGTTACAATTTACATTGCCCCCCCCCTCGCTATGGAGCCCAACTAATTGATGGACCTGATCGATGACATAGATTAATGGCGTTAAACTCTAAAGGTTCAGTCCTAAAACAAAGGGTGATTAAATGCACATGTGTAAAGGCAGATTGTGGCTTTGTGTATGTACGTGTTTCCTGGTGTCGATTTATTCCTGACAGTGTAAATGCAGAGTTAGTGGCAGTATCAGCGGCACGATACATTACAGCAACAGAGGAAAAGATTGATAACATTGGTCGCCTAATTGACTGATTAATGAAGGGAACATGATTATCGGAAAATTGGAAAGCTGCACAGAAATGCTATTTCTTATTTTAAGACTACACTTGTACTGTACTGCATGTAAGTGAATGGCGCACTCAAAACCACAGAGAATTGAACAGTTCATTTTTTCAGTTCCACCCCATCTCGTAGGTAGGTACCTCACTCATCCATTGATGAAGCGATCCAGGAAATTTAAAACCCTTTAGGAATGACACGGAAATGGAGGAAGAGAACAAAACAATCTACAATACGCCAATACACAGTAAACCAATCATACATTCTGTACAACCTACGATACAATCTATGGCAGGAATTAAAAAGAAAGGCAAATATTTGACTGATAGTCCTCAGGGGGGGTCAAAAAATGTGAGGTGTCGGTGTCGTCACGTGTCCACCGAATTTGCACCATCCCTGTAATCTAAATATCTGCAGGGGAGATTCTAGTATGATTTGTCAACAAAAAGAAACATTAAAGAGGTTAAGCATCGCATCCTTACATCAGTAACACTGCAGGTATCGTCAAACTCCAGCAAAGGAAAAACTGAGGGAGACGCACACATTAGCAGACACAAAATGTGTTCAATGGACTCTAAAGCTGCTGTAATCCCTGGAAAAATTAGCCTGGGTAAAAATGGCAGGAGTGCTGTGAGTACACACCTTTGAAGTATAGGCATTTTCCACTTGATGTTTGTGCATCCTGTGTGATAATGTCTGCCCGAGGCTGGATGGATGTTGGCCTGAGTTATAATACAATGTTAAAGCCAGTGTAAGGTATGTACACAGTCCAGTGCAGAGGCAGAGTGATCTCTGAGTCATGTCCCATTTGTGGAGGTTGATGGATTTCCCCCTTGCTCTGCTCCTTCAGCTCTGTGGGGAGACGGCAGGCCTGATAAGGTGATTTATCTGCACCTTTCCACCTCGTGTAATGGATGGCACATCCACCTTTCCCTGAAACTTCATCATCTCACAGCTGCAACCCCCCTCTCACACAGACAGCAAAGAGGAGGGTGTGCGTGACTGTGTGTGTGTCACGTGCCCATGGCTAAAAAAGATATACAATGTTAGAAAGAGGAGAAAACACTAACCAGGGAGAGACTTCTTTTCCACACTCTCTCATTAAGGATAGGAGAGCGTGGGAACGTGACACTTAGTGGTAACAGGCCGCTAAATCACTTGCAGTGCCAAATAGAGGCAAAATATTAGATAGATCTTTGCTGCAGCTCATGGCCAGAGTAGCTTTGATTGATTCCTCAATTCCTTCATGGAGGTATGTGATCCTGTGGGATCCTCCTTTGTGTTTCCATCGCATAGCTGCAACCTCTGGACAAAATGGGACAAAATGATGAAAGTGCACAAGGGTACAAACTACCAGTAAAGTGTGAGACGCCGGCATAAATTTGTTGCCATTGATCTGTTGTTCATCTGTGGGTTTCTCCTTTTATGATGGTGACTGAGTGGCTCTGAATGTTGTGTAGATGCTTTTTTAATTACAACTTGTCTTAGTCCATCTACATGGTTTCATGGACGAAATACAACTTGTGTATTTATCCTCAGTACAGCTCATTAATTTCACAAGATTGAGGCTTTTGCAGTGGAAGTATTTATAGTACCATAGTACACATAGTACCCTAGTGCCATTTCCCCCAAATGTAGCTTTGTCACTACATCAGTACTTTTCATGCAAAAGGAATTGAAGCTCTTCTCCTCAAAACAAACAAAAGCTAGGTTCTCAACAACCTGGAAATCATCTAGCTAATCTGTCCATTACAAGTCATCAAATCCCTCACAGTGAGTCGGTATCTTTACCCGCATGTCAAAAATATGATTGATTTTAATTGGAACATTTCATTTAACCACTAAGGTGAATGAGAAGTACGTCACCCCTGAGAAATATCTCCAAGGTCTGGTATGCTACTCTACCCCTGCAGATGCTTTAAATCCTGAGAGGCTTGGAGTCCAGAAGAAACAGTGATGCAATCTTGCATTTTTTGGTCCTCAGATGGAGGATATGTGGCTTTGGTCAAGTTGCAGCTGCTAGTCTATCAAACAGGAGGGAGAGCTCATTGTCGGCATGCATCATAACATTAGTCGATTTATCTATATGTATATTCTGCCCCCCTCTCCTCCGAAATCAGGTCTGCAATGTTAGCATTGTCTGCCATCGTATGCACCTTGGTAGCTGGCTAGTTTCCTCTAACCGGGCCAGCAGTATGAATGATTGATTGAACTAATGCAAATCATATCAAATCTAAATAAGGAAATGATGAGATTGTGATTAAGTGAACCAACAACGTACTCTGAGTCTTTTATTTACGGTGTAAGAAATGAACAATGGAAGCAAACACCAAGAAATGGGTTGCATTTTGTCTCTTGACCTCACTTGCCGAATCCACGTTGGGACTGACCTCCCGATGCTCATGTGGCAGTGTAGCAGCTGTCAATCAAAAAGGGATTCAGCCTTTCAACTGTCATCCTTCCTCCAATCATCACGTGGAAGCCCAGCAACCAGGCCGGCCTAGGCTGCCCACTGCTCCATTCACAGCTGGAGATGCAGAGCGTACGGGGGCAGAACAACATCACGGCATTTATCCAATGATCTTCGAGTTTTGAGGCAATGAAAAGAACAGTACCATGCAGCCCTTCTGAATAGAATGAACGCTAAACAGGCAAATGCACTGAAACTTTAGAACATATTCAAAATTAGAAAAACGACTGAATTGACTTGTGATGAGTGGCTGATTCTGAATGAACTTGTCTTCAAGATTAATCTAATTTTTGCCATTTCGGGCAAGCTGAGCCCCCATTGCTGTCCTAGAGAAATCAAGTCCATAACAAAGATGGAGGGACAAACAAAATGAAGGCAAATGTGCTCCATCATACCCTGAGATACAGTGCGTATCACCTATACCTGGAGATGTGTTTGTACTTTGTAATATACACTCACTTTGCCAATTTCCTTTGAACTGGACTATGATTTTCTTTTTTTTACACCATGGAGACGATATCAATTAACCTCATTGGCCAGGATCAGAGGCATAGCGGCATGCCGTCCTCCCCGTCAGCGCCTCGGGCCTCTCGACCCACTCGGCAATGTTTTAGCAGTGGTAAAGAAAGGGGGGAGGAGGGCGGAGGAGGAGGAGGAAGAGGGAGGCGATCAATAGCAGATCAAACTGTTTGAGCTCACCTCGGGCTGGAGAGAGCGAGGTGTCGTAATGAGCAGAGGCACTGTTTACTCGCCCAGCCTTCCCACGGAGGACGACAAAACTCTCAGCTGCCCGTCTGAAACCAGGCAGAAAGAGTGAGGGGAGGATGATGTAACGGTAACGCGGCGCAGAGCATAAGTCGTCATGCACAGAGTTGAATGAATCCATTCTTAAATTGTGGTTTTCGTGAATCTGTTTTGCTGGCAAACTTTGTAAAATTAACCTCTTGACGAGCAGCTGTTTTGCAAGCAACAACACCATTTACTCCAGCTTCTCAGAGATAGTTAACAGTCTCTCATCTTGGAATGCTAATCTTGGTATTGCAGATTTGTCATTAGCAGAGACAATTGTTAGCACTGAATGTGATTATTAAGTTTAACATTGTGTAGAGTCTAGTTCTAACCATTCTAATTAATGAGGCTTATTCCTGGTGTTGCTGTACTTTGACAACATATGATAAACATGGTTCTTGTTACTGGCTCAGAGCAGATATTTCACACATTTCAGCATAGCTTTAAAGAGCCTAAAAGGCATGGAGTTGAGATTACAAATCTAATATCTGCAATCTACTTTGATTGCAATTATTTTCCTTTATCGGGCCAGTGACTCTCTCACCTCGCTGAGGGTGCTGTGATATAACATTAAAGCCACAACATATTTTTTTCAGCTAAATCACCATTTATTATCATTTATTTTTATAAAATTCATAAAATACAGCATCAAGGAATCTCAGTCTTCATGCTTTTGTCAGTAGGAAGCCTTGCTGATTTTTGAGGCTCAACTTCTCTGTCTGACTGAAGATAATTCTTATATGACTGGAATGTATGTTACAATTGAAAATATTCTCTAATTCTTCGGGGAAAATATTGCAAGAACCACAAATTATACCTCGGTAATAATGTTGGAACTGACACACACTTTTCTCTGATCTGACCTGATCAAAGAACGTGTGCACCCACGTCCCGTTTCAATTAGCTTTAGCAGACGCTGCCGCCATATATTCTCCTCCGTGGATGGGATTCGTTAAAGCTCTCTATCATTAGCACGCAGCCTGGTGACGTTGATTGTCTTTGAAAAACGGCAGATTGCAGGAGGAGAGACGGTGACTGGGAGTCTAATGGCTTCTCTCTAGGCCAGCTGGATCTCTGCGAGACTGCGGGCGGCTGTGACATTGACCCGCAACAGCAACCTCCATCTTCTGCCACAGCTTGCGAACTGCAAAAAGCATGTCTGAGGCAAGGGTGGCGTGGGGTGAGGGGCCGGAGAGAGCGAGTGAGATGGAAGAGAGGAGGAGGAAGAGGAGGAGGAAGAGGAGGAGGAGGGAGTGGGTGTTATGCCGAGTGTCCGTAGAGGGAAGAACAAGGTGCAAAGGTTTGTGAATGAAATAAAGGGACGATCCCCGTTTGGCGAGTGTCACGGTCGGAGGAGCGAGTCTGTTTAATAGCTTGTTTCCTCCTCCCTTTATTGTTACTCTTCCTCACTGTCACCATTTCTCATTTATAACCCCTGGCCTCTG
>OMPJ01010253.1:0-18440 GCA_900312935.1 Carapus acus
GGGTGATCTTAACGGCAGGGGAGGACTTTCTAGCTCCGGTTGGTCGCTAGCTTCAGCCATAATGTCCAAATTAAATCAGATAGTTAATTTTACAACAGACGCGTGGACCTCGCAATACTGTTTTGAAGAGTGCAGGAAAGGCTCGACTGATTGGTTCGCCGTGCGACGTCACCTCCACATGGTCACAAGAGCACGAATCAGGAAAGAGTTTCTTACTAAATAATGAATATTAAGTAGCCACATGTGACAGGTACAGAACAGGCGCAGCACGTCTCTAGGTCTGTGATTGCTGCACATAAAAACAAATAAACGGACTGTATTCGTTCGGTACGGCACTGTACCGTACCGAAGGTCTTTTCGGTACGGTTCGGTACGAATACAGTGCACCGTTACAGGCTTAGTATTTAGTAATCGTGAATTTTGCTGGTAAGTTTTGTAATATATATTTTCAAGCACATATTTACTTATACATGTGCCTGTGTATTTTGTCAGCTTGAAAATCACACTGAATTACTTCTCCATTTGCAATGTGGGCCCAAGCACGTGTGTGTGTGTGTGTGTTTCTGTGTGTGTGTGTGTGTGTGTGTGTGTGTGTGTGTGTGTGTGTCTGTGTAAGTGTGTGTGTAAGTGTGTGCGGCCATGTGCAGCTGTCCCAGGTGTGCGTTATTAATCAGTTATCAGGGCAGTTTATTTGCTGGGTGACAAGTTGCAATTTCCCCCAGAATCAGAGTGTCTTTGTCAGGTGGGTATTATGCTCCGAGCAGATGACAAAACACTTCACCTCTTCTTGTTTTTCCCTCTCTTCTCCTTTCTATGGATTTTTCCATCTCTGTCCCTTGCAGCAACTGGCTCCTCTCACTTCTCTCTCTCCCTGAGCCCTCCCTATTTTGCCCGATGTCCGAATTCCTTGTTGCGTAGCGCGATTCATTCTTCCACTCTAGCCATCTCTCCTTATCTTCTTTTTTTCTGCTTGTGCACTCCCTCTCTCTCCCTCTCTCTCCCTCTCTTCGTCCTCCATATTTATTTTTCTTCTCATCAACACCATCATTCTAAAGCCTTGGAGTAAAAAAGGCGGACTGTATAATTAATCACACAGCTTGGTCTAATTAGAGTTGAATACACGTTGTCCCTCTCATCTCTCTCTGTCCCTCTCTCTCTCTCTCTCTCTCTCTCTCTCTTTCTCTCTCTCTCTCCCTCTCATACAAATACACACACACACAGCACACACACATACCCACTCACATGCACCTCTCAGCTTCTCTGGTCTAATAACAGTTGCTGTATTAACCGCAAATGGTGCAATCCCCGCGAGAGCCCCTCTTGCCTTGATGAGTCCAATGAATGTGACAATAATTAGTGAAGACAGATGAGAGGTAAATTGCCACTGACAATGTAATGCTATCCTGTCTGCCACCATAGAGAGATAGAGAGAGGGAGCAATCTAGACAGTAAGGTGAGGCTACATGAATGTAGTAGCTTTTAAGAAAAAATTGATGCTAAATTGAAACATCAAACTTTGACAGATTTTGTGCCCATTCTTAAAAGCAAAGCAATGATCATGGTTGAATGAATGGATGACCTCTGCCCTTTGCAGACCGCAATGATGTGTTTGTCATGACTATGGGATTCACACATTCTGACATGATTGTGAGCAAAACAAAGTTCACATGAAACCTGAGCTCACCTGTTAAGTTCGTGAAACTGCCTCCACTAATTGGGCAGAGTGAGGAAGAAAGTCGTGAGGGTGGCAGCAAGGACTCCAGGCTAATTGCTGCTCCCTGCCAGAGGAGAAAGAGCAAGCGATGATGAGGGGGGACAGGGGGAGAGAGAGGGCTGGAAATGGGAGATGGTAATTGTTTTCGTCAGAGACGGTGGGGAGCTATCAGGGTAATAAAGTTAATTAGCGGAACAAACAAGGAGTGAGAGAGTGAGACGGAGAGAGAGGGACAGAGGAGTAGATCTGATGATGTTAATGGAAGAAAATCTCACACCAGAGGAGAAAACCAAAAAAACCAAAACAAAACAATGATATCAATTATTCTTGTTTTTGCCCCCTAACAGTGTTAGGGAGGAAAAACAAGGCTAAATAAGTGTAACCAAAATGTCCTCTCTACCTCACGTTTCTACCGCTCATTTATGTCCCAGAGTCTGTCTATGTGTATGTCTGTTTGTTAGGGGGTAGGGTAGATCAGATTTGTTAGTGTCACAACGGTCTTGTCAATGCTCAGATTAGCTCAAAAGCAAATATGTACATGCACGTTTGCAGTTTTTTTGTCATCATGGACTTTTGTGTGCACCTCATGTATTGTCATATTTTGGTGAGATCAAGCTTGGGATTACTCTGTTTCAATGTCTTGTCTCGTTATTTCCTGTTTTATCATTAACAGTAATTCTCCTCCTGTTTGAGGTCACTCACTCCTCCTGTGTCGCGATCTCATTGTGCCGAAGAGTTGTCACCTTTCCACCATTACCTCTTGATCAAAGGGTCTGCCTCTCCCCGTGCCAGTGTGTTCATCTTGATACATCCATGCCAGTTCTACATCACAGTTCGTGTCACAGCCCATGTTGTCTATACCTCATCTGGATTTGCCCAGTTCCTCCAAGTGAGCGTTTTCTGTCTTTAGTCTTAGGCTTTGGTTTTGTTTTACAGGCAAGCTTTAGTCCTCAAACAGTTTTTGTTGATAATCACAGCTCACGTTTTGTTCCATTGTTTGTACTTAGATTGCCACTGGGTTTCCCCCATTGTGGGGGTGATTTTGAGTTTGGTAGTTTTTATCCCAGCCTCGGATTAGTGGGTGTTTAGTTTGTAGCCATTTCTGTCTTCGAGTTTTTCGTTGCAAGAGAACAGACAATAAAGTTTGTAAAATAACATAAATAATAATACAATCATGTTTGTTTTTTTAACCCGCATATGCGTCCTTTGTCCTTGCCTGGCTGTGACAAATATACTCACAACACACAATGTGACTTGTGCTCATACAAAGCTATAGTATGACTATTGCATTGTCAAAACTTCACTCTGGTCACAGACACAACGTACACACACACACACTCACACATACATCTGCACACAAGCATGCTCATCAACAGCCACATACATGCACACACACAGGCACACACATGCCACATTATGCTACATAATTGAGCCAGATAAAGCAATCAAAGCCTGCTGTTATTGAATCGTGGATGTCAAAGTCTCTCACCATGGTAACCAAACCATATCTGACAGGGCATCACTATGACGACATTGTGACAGGCAAGGTAATGGAGCTGGTTATGCGTCAACATCATGCACTGGCAACACATCATCATGGGATAGCTCCACATGTGTGTGCCTGTGTTTGAGAGACTGATAGAGTGAAAGAGAACACAGCTCTCCTCCACTTACACACATTCATGTTTCATTTCCAGGATTCTGTAATTCTGTAATTGTACAAGCATCGATAATAGGTGTGTCTTGTCCTAGCTCCGCACCTTTCTTGGGCGGAGGCTCAGACCTGAATCACACATCAACTTCACTATCGGTTTTTAGAGCGTGGGTTGATATCTATTCAGTCTTTATACTTGGAAGCCGAGACTGTCATGTGACAAAGGCTTCTTGCCGGTGTCGTGATTCGTTCTTTTACAATCTAGTGGCAAAAGAAGTGACCAACATAATGTGACCCTCAAAACTAGTATGAAAAACGTTTCTTCACTTTTCTCCTGTGAGCATTTGTAGGTGAAGGCATTTCACCTATAGTAGTTAGACAATTAATTTACTCTCATCCCGCTTCAGTTTGTTGATGTCAAATGACTATTATGTCTGTGGGTCACAATTTCTAACATTTTTGAACAGGAATAATGGAACTTACAGAGAAAATGTTGCTTTTGAGATGAGAAGACAGATCACACAGAATCAGACATTTGTTTTTAATCACTAACAGTTGCCGTCAGAACTGCGGGAACATTCTTTGAGACATCTGTTCTTGTCACACATGCACTTTGATTCAGTGAGTCAGTGTCACATGCAGTGACACCTAGGTCAGGTCTTTTTGCAAAGATTGTACATACATGTATATAACGCCAGTTTGGATTTGTGTGGCCTAGGCTGCCAGGTTGAATGGTCTTTGTGTGCTTGATTTGGTTGTTAGGCACTGTCTTTGGACTGATGCGCTGTTAGCCGCCATTACCTGGGACAAGTGATATCTTATCAAAGTCTGAGCAGCCCCTCTGCAGTGCACATGCACACTCACTCACACATACACACGCACGCACGCACGCACACATACACACACACATACACACACACTGACTACGTGAGTGGGTGTTACGGCCTGCGTGAATGCATACACTATTTGTCAAGGGAATCCTGGTTGGATGGACAGTTTGACATCTTGCTTGGCATCATGGGATACGGCTGTCACCTGACGATGCTGCCACCACAGAGATAACCTTCAGGGTGACAGCGGGACAAAGACACACACTCCCATACTCACTCCCTCTCTCCCTCACACACACACACACACACACACACACACACACACACACACACACACGTATGTGTACCAGTACATACGGTCATATGCACCAGTCCACATGCACCAGTCCACTTGTGCATCCACAAGGATACACACGCGCACTCTCGCGCACATACACACACACACACACACACTCACTCACACTCACTCACACTCACATCAAGAGAGAGAAACATGCATGCATGAATGCCCAAAGACAGAGAAGAGTCCACCTGCCGAGCTAAACACAGAGGACTTGGTTCTAATTAGCTCAAATCAATATGTTGATTGATAGTTTCACCTCAAAGAAATTGCCCAGTGTCTCACAAAGACAAGCCACAGAGGAACCTAAGAACCTTCAGACGACAGCAATGAGGAAATCTTGGAAATGTATTCTGGTCTGTAGTCTGCATGTCCAATCAGACATGCTCTGATCAGAGATTAGACATGCGATTGTTGCGCTGATGTGCAAAATTATGTTAACGCCACATTATGTCCCGCACTTATTTGCACTGCTCTGGGTGCTAAGTACTCCTTTAACTCTCTGTGTTTTTTTTCAATTTCATATCCATCTTTGTTGGCTTGCCAGACGAATAATAACATTGTGGTCATAAAACTTTTATTTTCAAAATCAAATGCAATAAACTCCAAGAAGTATCATTCCCTTGTTCCTTAGAATTAAATGTGTTTTTGACATGAACACTTTGGCAAAAAGTGAGGCTAAGGATCCAAGGCCTCTGTTGAATGAATAACAGAGGAAGGGCAGGAAAAAAAGCTGATTTGATCAGGAGATAAGTAGGCAAAATAGAATGAGAGGTGATAGGAAGGAATGAAGGAAGGAAGGAAAGCAGAGAAGGAACAATTGACAGGACAAGAATATGAACAAAGGGAGGGTTGAGAAGAGAGAAAGAAAGACACAGCCGATCATCTGCAAGTTCCCTGTTTAAATTCAATCCAAAGTGGGTAAATCTCTGGTGGTGCCATGGAATGTTGAATGAGGGAGAAATTTCTAATCATGCTACTGGTAGTTTTCATATGACAATTCTGGTTGTCACCTCAAAACTGTGGAAGTGGTGGTGCACAGGAATTTCATTTCTTTTCTTCTTATGTCGCCATGTTAGCTACTAACACCATATAAAGTACAGTATAGCATATCTTTCCGGTCTGATCCACTTGCTTTGGTGTGTTATTTGTGGGGCAGGCTCAAACAGTGTATGAGGACTTAGTGACCAAGATCTGGAAAAAAGCACCTGGACCCGTTGGCATTTAAGAGCTGCTATCTTAAAAGTAGGGCAATGTTCTTTGATCGCGACTTCACCCACTGCCAGTCAGGTTTAAAGGAAGAGACAGGACATTTTTGATATCAAGACTGTCAAAGGACCCCCAGATGTTTTTGAGCAATGCACTTAAGATTTCAAAGTTTGGAAGAAGTCAAACAATGCTCAGTTCTACAGGAATGCATTAGTATCGAACAGAGGGCAGGGTTGTGAGCTGCCTGTATAGAATACACTGGAGGAAAGGTTCAGACTAGTTTTTCCGTTACTGTCAACGATGCATCTAAGACTACTTCACCAATTTTCATTATCTTGGGTAGAGGTTGCCTCTTTTGGATAGTGCTGAAAAGCTGTGATTTTGCTAGAGGGAGTTCAATTACGGCTGAAACCTAGTGTTTTGTTCTTAATGTAATAATAATGCCTTTCATTTCTTCTACTCAGTCATCTTGCACACTCAATAGTTTCGTTGTGACCAGCATTGTAGACAGAAAGAGAAACAAATGTTCAAGATTTGCAGGGTGTTGTGCAGGTGTTTTCTTGGTTTTAACATCTTCCAGTACGATTTTAGATACTTCTCCTGTGCTACGGGACAAAGAGTGTGGGGGTGGCCAAAGAAGATAGCCACCCCAAGGTCTCAGGCAGCCCCAAAGTTTCCCCACAGCATTGTTACGAAATGCAGATGTCGTCAATTGAATATTTATTTGGTTCGGCTTACCACCTTTGTTTCCCTCCAATTCTCTTGTGTTTTTAGGGTGTATGTATGTATAAGCAAGTGGGGTGGGAGGTGGGGCAGTGAAAGAGAGAGAAAGAGAAAGCGAGGAATCAGTGTTAATATGTATAAGCCATCTAAGTCCATAACTCAGTAAGTAGGTAAATATCCCTGCCAGCACTTCCTGTCTTAGAAAGCTCAGGCAGCGTTAACTGAATTTAGTCAGGGATTTAGCACCTGCTGTACTTAGTGCTGTCCCACTCACTTGACCACATACCAGTAATGTTAATGAGGTGTTATGAGCATCAGTGTTGGCTGGGCTTTGTAATAGGTTCTTTTAAGTGCCATACATGTTACAGGCGGTCATTTGAAGTATCACCAGCCACTGTTAGGACCCAGGAAACATTTGATTAGTTTGAACAATCTAGATAAAGTTAAACATTTGCAGACTGAGTCTTGACTTCTCTTCTTTTGTCCTTGTCTCTCAGACAGAACACTGGAGAGAAAGGCAATTACTCTCTCCTGTTTTGTTGACCACCAGGAATTTTGTAATAAATTTCGGTCATCAGTCTCTACGTGGATCTTATACATACTGTATGCGGCTCTAATCCACTTTCACCCATTGACCTATTAGATAATTAATTTAAAGTGACATCACAAAGTACACAGTGGTATTCAGCTGTAGGAGTTAAGCCATGGCTAGTCAACCTCAAAATTAAGTGGGCCAAACATTGAAATCACAGACGGTTTGAGGGCCACACATGTTGGGGTAGAAGAGTGTGGATGTTGGATACGCATTTCCGTGAGCAGGTGTCATCAGCAGGTGGGGTGTGGGTGCAGGTTAGCTGGGAAGTCCTCCATGAGGCATCGTCAGCGGTGGAGCGGGGACACACATCCGCGAGCAGTCCTCTGTGAGGCGTCGTCAGCGGGGGGCAGGTCCACATTGATCTATCTCACATCACACACATCTCTTGCGGACCATTGAAAATTCCAGACGGTCTGAATTTAACCTGTGGCTGCAGGCCACGAGTTGAACAGGTCAGTTAAACAGTTTCCACCTTAATCATGGGTGTCCAAACACGGGCCAAATTTGATGAGGTAAAAATATCCAGGGGCAAAAGCTAACGGCAGGGGATGCACACCGGTCATCCATGAGTCATAAGCGTTGGGCGTGTGCGCGTTAGTCTGTATGCTGTCACGAGTGCGGTGGATGCACGTGCACCAGTCTGTCAGCGATCGCAAGTGGGCCGACGGAGGTGGGGTGGAGGGTTGGGGTTTGGTATGGGGGGGATTATATGAATTTGACTTTGAACCTTTGAAACTTTGAACTTAATCAATTTACAGCTTTCTCCACTGTGGTTAACAAAAAAACATGTTGATACTCATTTTTGAGGGACCTCTGCTGTAGCATGCTGTGGTCATGCTCGCATGAATCTTAAAACATACAGAAACACATTTTTCCATCTGAAAATGTTTCTATCTATAGTAATACATATCAAATTACTAGGGATGTCCGATATTGGCTTTTTGCCGATATCCGATATGCCGATATTGTCCAACTCTCAATTTACCGATACCGATAACAGTCGATACCGATATGTGCGCCGGTAAACGCTTCAGGAGCGCATAGGTACTATTTCGGTGTAACGCAAGCATTATTTCATTTCTATCGGTTTTTATTTTATCGGTTTTAAAGCAAAAAAATCCGATACTGATACTATATTTCTATGCTAATATCGGGCTGATAATATCGGTGGGCCGATAATATCGGTGGGCCGATATTATCGGACATCTCTATAAATTACCTAACAATTTTGACTTTGAACTCACCAATGACCATTTTGACACCACTTTACTTTAATAGCAAATGAACAGTATTGCTTGTACTTTTGCACACACAAATGATTCATTGACAGAAAAGTCAAGTTAAAGCTGGATATGATGCCAAAGCAGCAAACTACATAAAATGCAAAGGAATCAAAGATCAGCACGGGCATGCTGGAGTAATATATCTATTATATCTACACAACTCTCTTCGAACAGCATTAGAATTGTTCTCTGATCTCTGACAATTTCAAAGTCTTCACACAGTTTCTTAAATTCTAGTTTTTGGCATTTGCACTGAGAATCATTGTGACCTCAAGTGTACATGTCATTATATCACTCTTCCAATGTTTAGTATTCATTCTCTCATGGTGAAATATTGTGATTGCTGGATTTCTGGAGACATATGCACATACACAAACACACACACACAGACACACAGTGGGTGCCAGCAGCAGACCAGGTAATGAGGGCTATTTGAGCTTCCCTTTTCCTGATGTTCCCATTGACTGGCAACCTCACACTGAGAAAGATAATGTCCCCTCCTCTGCTGTCCTCTCCTCACATGACTCATTGAGGAAAGAGGCAGATGGGAAGTGGGCAAAATGCTATCCTGTTGTGTGTCAGTGCCATTCCACTCATACACACCCCTGGAATCCCCACACACATCTTTATAAACACACCTGCACAGGAGAAGGGAGGAGAGGTGAGAAATGCAGAAAAAGCTGTCAGGAAATGTGCAAAAAGGAGGAACAAGACAAAAGTCACAATGATGTACACACGCATAATGGGAAATGCAACACTGTCACATTATAAGCAACTCAAGCAATGAATCAGTAACGTCCCCATTGGAAATGTCTCTGCAAGAACTTGCTCATGAAATTGTCTGCTGACAAGATTAAACGAAATGACGGGATTCATTGTCTCTTACTTTGTGCTAGAACGATCATTGACATTATTCAGTGTGACATTTCAGTCAATGATAAAACGAAAAAAGGAAAATAAATCCCAAGCATTTATTTCTAGATGTGCAGTTGTAAAAGTCTCATCCTGCTATTAAACCAACAGGCGTAGTTTTCTTGTGCCTGTGTTTTGGCATGCGAAAGATTCAGGACCAATCACTGTCATTGTGGCCTATTTCCATGGTAACTGCAGGGAGTGATAATTTAGCCTTACTAGCTAACGACATGGAGCAACTCATTATCTTAGCAACAGACTTGGGCCTCCTATTTAAAGATTCACAATGTGAGTGAACAATTAGAGGAGAGATTGCTGGCCTCTGTGAGGGAGAGGGGGAAAAATGGAGGAGGGCTGAAAGACAAGGCCTATGTCTGTCGGACCTTCTTTGTGTTTTCCACTTGTGAAAAATTTTTCAAATGCGCTGGAATGTTATTCAAACTGTGGAATTAGCTGCATTGCAGACTAATACATGGAACTCAAAGTTGTTTCATAAATACCACATATTCTTTTCATCCATTATTTTCCACATTGTTGCTTCCTTCCCACGATTTTCACCTGTGCAGAGCTAACAAATTCAACCACCTCTAACTCATTTGAGCAAAGACCGTGAAATGTTATTTGCGTCAATGCTCAATTCAGCTGTATGAAAAATGCACACTCCCAACTGATGTGAAATGTAAAAATTAGCTAAAATTTTTATTGTGCCTTCTTTTTATTTATGTCTCATTGGGCAAGGTTTATCTCATCATGGAGATAAATAGTATAAATAACATATCTGAAAATCAGAAACAATGACCACATTCACTGGGACCAGACATAAAAAATAACAAATACAACGCAATCGACAAAAAAAGATGGTAAACATCATTGTCATTTCTGACAAAAACAATCGGAGGCAAGAGTTCACTCACAGATCACTGTTAGCAGTCTTGGTAAGATTTCTTGTTATTGAAATTCATGTGAACATTGAAATTGAGGGAAACATTTTTTCAAATGAATCACATTGTGGACTTCTGAATAGATTTGCACAAAATTATTTGCAGTCATAACGACAAGTTGCACTTTAAAATTGGTAGTACAATATTGACGTAATTCATATTCACTGAAATCAGCACAAATACATTGTGAAAACGCAGCTCCACTGTATTCTTAACTTTACTCACAGCCATGATTTATTATTTATCTATTCATTATTATTATTATTGTTGTTGTTGTTGTTGTTATATGGTATTCATACTCAAAATCTACATACAGTTATGTGTTGTATAAAAAATACCTACACATACACTCCCCTGGCAATGTAGATACTGTACTGTATCATTTGTTTCAACCTTTTTAATTATGGAAATAATCTTGAGGAGTCTGTAGAAATACTCTATTGCCTAACAGGCTCAAGTCAAATTGATTTCACACACTTTGTTGATGCCACATTAGTCACCCGATTCACACACACAACCTTCAAAACACACATAGATCTGGTATGTGAGGTCATTTTGACCCCCCCACAATTAAGCCAAATGATTCTCCTCATTAGAATTTTTGATAATTATTGTTCTCAATGACGTTACATAGAAATTATGTGGTAGGTGAAAAAGCTCTGAGATGGGAATCCACACTAACTATGTTCAACTGTGGTTGCCCTACTAACACACACACACACACAAACACACACACACACACACACACACGCACTCGCCACACACATGCACTCGCAGGTGCAGGAGCACGAACACACAATGGCTTTGCACAGGCAAAGAAAAAGCAAACATCCACTCACGGACAATTTCTCATATGTCTTTCTCTCTCTTTGTCTCTCCCCCTCCCCTCTACCCTCCCTTGAATATACAGTGGTTGTCAAGCCTCACTTTTTAGGCCTCCCAGTAGGAGCAAAAAGCATACTTTCTGTTTTGGTTTTGCTTAGCCGCGGAGCAGTCGGGAAGGAGTGAGCAAGCTTGCAACGCAGGCTTGAGATAATGGGGCGTAACATGTAATTTACTGTTTGCCACCTCTACTGTATGTAGCTTTAGACATGCAAATGCTGCTCTGGCGGGCCATGGAGATAGCCATCAATCACCTGTCAATTGGTCAATTTGAGGAAAAAAAATGAGAGGGGCCCTTTTGCCTGTCTCCCTTTTCTCCTCCTCCTCTCCTCTGCTACCTTGTTAGATTGAGGGTACCCTTGGAAAGCACGGGCACTGGATCATGGAGCTGGATTCCAGGTACTGGGCACAGGGGCGACAATTTGGGGTGCAACGACACTGAAAATAGTTTTACTCCAGTTCTTGTTTATTCTCAAATAATTTAAAGCTACCTAGTGGGAGTAAACATGTGCCTGTAAAGTAAAAAAGTAAAAGACCTGACACCGAAAAACAAACAATTTAGAGTGTCATTTCACATGCCAGAGGCACAACAGCAAGCATGTAGAGTGCCACATGAAGATGAAGAGCACAGAAATGCAACTGCTGTCACTCACCACTTTTGCAGAAACAATTATCATTATTGTGTTGTCATTACTGTTTTCTTGATTTGCAATATGACTCTCATGGAAAGTCAATGTTCCATTCCAGTTGTTGCTAGCCTATCAGCCTATCAGTTTGCAAGCTAATATTAGTATAGTGATAGAGCTAACAGCCATATTAGTGCCAGTTCATTTAGCTCGTTAGCCAAAGCCTCCAGGCTCATGACATTCATTACATATCATTAGCGCACAATTAACATGTCTCACCCTGACACTGCCACTCCCAATGTTTTACGACACTTTTAATCATGTTTTATGAAACGTCTCCATGTGCCTGACATGATTTATGAGTTTTACATGACATGATCATTACATTAACAGCCGTAATCATGTAGGCCGGTTGCACCTAGGAGAGCTGCAGACAGTCAAATCAGCTGAAATCTGTTAATGTTTGTGTGATTGAATATTGTGGGCAAAACCATTGACTATTGATATATATACTGTAGATAGATAGATAGATAGATAGATAGATAGATAGATAGATAGATAGATAGATAGATAGATAGATAGATAGATAGATAGATAGATAGATAGATAGATAGATATACTTGAAATGAAAGAAATGAATAGATTAGTTCTATTAGTCATAAAGATAATCAAGATAATTATAATGTAATTTCAACTAAAAATCATGTTAAGTTTGATGTTTCATTTTTGTTATGTTGTGTAATTAGTTGTCACTCTCAGGACTCTGTAGTCACAACAAAACTCTGCATGCTCCATAATATCCTCCTGCAACTCAGCAATTAATTTCTGTCCTCTGTAGTGGACATATGTCTTTGGTCCATATCTCTGAAGCCATGCATGCCACCGTGTTGATTTCTGTTGTACCCTGACAGAGGGCTGTTCAATGATGTGATATGTGTGGGGATGGAGTCTTGACCAAATTTTCTTCCTGGTTTGGGCTTGGGTTTGTGTTCGGGTTAGGGTTAGGTACAACTCTAAATGTGTTTATATGTTCATATTTGCCATAACAGCGTCCCGATGTCCTCTGCTGAGTGCATACTTTCAAAAAAATAAAAAAAAATGCTTTAACATCTTTTTCATTGTCGTAATGTTTTTTTTCACCCAGACATTTTATGTGGTGAAAAAAAAAATTCACAAACTTTTGTTTCTCTGGGTCTAAGGAGGATATCTGAAATCTGAGAAAATTTGTACACGCACACACACCCCTACACTCTCTGATATCCACACACGAGCGGCATTCTCTGTTTTCCTTGCTATCACACTCCACCAAACACAGATTCACACATGGACATAGAAAGAGCAGTATTGATTTATCTGTCACCACACTGTTCTGTGTGTGTGCGCACGCATGTGCCTGTGTATATAAAAAGGGATTAAGGCCCTCTCTCAGTCGAGATACCATCAGCCATCAACCCTGTGAGTCCACCTCGGGCTTTCCTGGCTGCCGTATTGTCTATTCTGCTCCGCTATGTGAAAAATGTTGAATATCAACAATGGCTTTCAGTGGTGTATTGTTGAGTTTTTGTATGAACTAATCTTGCCTCAGTGAAAGAGACCCAGGGCTTGGATAAAACGTCTAGAGCCACTGCATTCCTAGCTGGCTCTCCCCTTGAACAGTGAGCAGAAGGCAGAGGGAAAGGCAGGGAGAAGGGAGAGCCAGGAACTAAGCAGGAAATCCGAAGGCTGGTTGTGATGCGACGGGGGGCCAGATAGAGGGTGGGGAACCCAGCGAGAGGTGGGGGTGGGAAAGATACTGGAACTCCAGGTGAAAGCTACTGAGACTGCAGGGGCTAATATAGGACACTATATGAGAAACATGGAGAAAAAAGAGGTGGATCACCAGTGGATCTGGGTTCATTAGTCTGACACGACTGAAGTACAGACACAGGAGGACTGGAGATGATGGGATTTGTACAGCTGCTGATATCCAATCAGACAACAGTACTGGAGGCCATGTCACAGTGACAACTGTGACATCATCACAAGGTAAGAGGACTGAGTGACACACGGTCAGGCCAGGAGACAATCTACAGCATGAACACAAATTACTACTGTGAAATATGAATGTGTGACTGTTTAAGAGAATGATTGAGAATGCCAGTGACAGGGAGGCTCACTTACCACTTACTGACAACATCAGTATTATCTCCTGGTACAGCAGTTTCCTGGGAATTAGATTTGATATCTAAATTTTAGACTCAATCAATCAGTTTTACTTGTCATCTTGTCACACCTGCACATGCGTGTGTGTGTGTGTGTGTGTGTGTGTGTATGTGTGTGACAGAGTACACTGGAAGGGAGGGGTGTAATAGTGTGAGTGAGAGACTACAACCATATTTTAGAGCAGCTGCTCGTTTAGTGTTGATTTAAATTGATTCCCTCTTCACTTGTTGTCTCTTAGATAGATAGATAGATAGATAGATAGATAGATAGATAGATAGATAGATAGATAGATAGATAGATAGATAGATAGATAGATAGATGGATGGATGGATGGATGGATGGATGGATGGATGGATGGATGGATGGATGGATAGATAGATAGATAGATAGATAGATAGATAGATAGATAGATACCAGTCTCCTCAGTGGGATGAGTGGCCTTGGATAGTTGGATGCGTTGTATGCAGCACTTAAAAGGTCAAAGCCATGGAAACCTGGTTGTCTTGACCTCTCAACCTCTATTTAAACGCACATACATACTTGTGCACACACACAAACACACGCGCACACACAGCATGTACGCGCGCATGCACACAAGCATATATGTGAACATCAGTGCTTCAGTGCTGTCTAATCATTGGCCCCTGGTGATTTGTCATCTCAGCTTGCAGACCTGTCATTCCTCCCTAGAATCCTCACAATTACAGCCCTGAAGTGAACTAGAAAATCTGCTGCAATCTAGCAATTAGTCCTGAGGCCACCAACTGACTGACTCAGTGTGTGTGCGCATGTGGGAGAAAGTACAGGGATTCGCGTGCGTATTGTATTAATGCACTTGCACAGATTAATTGTGTGACACAGAAGAAGAGTAAGGGGAATTCAATTCATGTGCTGTCAATTTCTATGTGCGATGGGGTCATGGTGTGAATCTTTATCCCTGCTATGGTATACAACAAGGAAAAAGCTGGTTTATCATCTCTACTTGACACTGCTGCTATTTACATTACTATTTACAGGACAAAATACATTTGCACTGAACAAAAATTGATAAAAAAATTGCAACATATATTACTCATGATAATTAACCAAGGCAGTAGCTTATGCATTACATTTACCAGGAGACACTCTGGAAAGGTTTTTCCTGTATGTGACCTCCGTCAGTGTAATTTGTCCACATCACAGTCTGAGTGGATCCATACCGTTTCTTTCTTGTTGTTGTCTTTTTGTTGTTTTGGTAGTTGTTGTCCTTATTTCTGCTTGCTCCCCCATTATGTGAGTGGGTTGCCCCCCCTCTTGCATTCCTGTTCGTCACTGTCCTCATCTCAACTCAAGGCCCCGTTGTGTGTTTCTCTGCCATATTTCCTTTTGTGACATATGGATTGGTAGTCCTGATGTTTGATTTTGCTGCCAGCACCTTGTATTCCATGTTTTGTCTTTGCATGGGTATTCAATGCTCCTAAGAATTTAGGTTTCATCCAACTTTTCCTTTTGTCCTGTGGTTGTCTGATAGATGTGGGTGACTTCCTAGTTTTAACAGTATCAGCTGTAATGCAATGAATTTATCTATGTATATTTTCTGGCATTTCTTTTATACATAATCGTCATAATAATTTGATGTAATCGTTTGGGGTTGAATTTAGTGACATAGTGATTTGCATCCATCCTGGGTCCATGATTCTGTGTTCATGGATTTGATGTTTAGTCCTGTTGTGTCATTTTATCATTGTTACCTCTCAGCCTTTCCTCAAACTAATTTTTTTCAGTAGAATGCATGCGTGACAGTCACCTGTAAAAAATGTAACTCTTAGAAATCCAGATTTTTGTTAGAAACATGTTGTAGTACCTGACATATTACACTTGTTTTGAAATAAAATTGCAATGTATGATTCAGAAATCATTATCAGAATCTGGACCTAGTTTTAATTTTACATTAATAGAACCATCTTAATTACATCAGAAACGTGATGTTCTTGCTGATTGTAATTTCAGATAAACACCCTTAAGTCATTGTGTTCATGCAAACAAGTCATAAAAAAGGGGTGAGCTCAAACTTGCCAGAGACACATGACACACAAGAGTGCATACTGTAAAGGACTGTGTAATATTTACAACTTTGGATGCTCTAGCCTTCAAGCAGTTAAATTTGTGTATATTTTGCAAGATGTCCTGGAATTCTTTATAACTTGGGAAATGTATGAAGTGAGAATCCTGGATTTTGGAGGTTAACAGAAGCCAATAGAAAGTCTGCAAGAAATGCATCAAATCTAGGCAGCTGAGTGTGTGGCGATGTGAGGAAGAAACGCACAGAAGAGGACAGGGACAGGAGGTTTATGGTGTCCAGGGGGAGGGCAGGCCTGACTGGGCAGCAACAGAGACGCTTAGTGCTGCCTGGCTTCCTCCTAAAGACTCGGCCCGATTTTCCCCCCGGGAGATCTCCCGTTCCCATGTTGGCTCTCTCCTCCACTACCACTTTCCCCTCTTCCCTCCTTTTGTCCAATTTCTCCTTCACCCTCCACTTCCTCCCACCTCAATCTCTCTCACTTCCTTAGTTTTTTTTTTTTTTTTCCCTACTGATCTATGCCATTACAAACACTCAGCGGGCTGGGAGGCGGCAACAGCGGCATCCGGGGAGTGAAGGGATGGGGCTGGGCGCGAGGTGGTGGGGTAAATGCGACAAAAGCCCCCAAGATGCTGCGGTCCAGCGAGAGTGGCTGGATTTGAAAAGAGGCTTGAGCAGATTCTTAATGCAGCAGAGTGGACAGCCAGTGCCTAGGACGGACAGACAGAGCAGACTCAGTCCTTTATCCTTCCGCTGATGCCTGTTTTGGTCCAAAAAGCACATCATGCTTTATCAGACACATTAGGAAGTGATGGAGGGGCGCAGAGGGTAATATTGCTGAGGGCTAGACACTTAAGAGGGTGACTGACGAAGGTTTTCCAGGGGAAGAGACATAAAAAAGTGACGGGTGATGGCTGCATGTTTGCATCCATTTTTGTCACAGTTTAGGCCTTTTATCATTGCACATTTAGACATTGAGTTACTGCTGAGTTTCTGCTGTGGTTAGAGTTGCAAATGGTGCACACAAAAAGACAGTGAAAAAGCTTTTGGAGACATGACATCAGCCAGTGAAACAAACCATCCAGTTCTCAAGATCAATCATGATGAGGTACACATCTTTTCACCCAGGAGAACCTTATGATATTTGCAGAACAACACAAGTAACACTAAACTCAAATTGCATTCTTTATAGAGCTTCTTTTGACAAATGACCAACATCTCTCTAACTCAAGCAAGCCTGACAGGTTAGCTGTAATTCTCTGAACTTCTGTCGGTCATATTTTCCCACCAATCATATCTCATTTGGCAACATTCTTTCAATTAGGTGGTGGCAGGACGCTGGGGAATTTTTACAGCCCTCACTTACTATGACTGTCTTTTATTGATGTGTCTCCCTGTTGTGGTCATCACTGTGCCGCATTCTCGTACCGTTAGATTGGAGAGCGTAGCAGGGCAGTGGCTCTGATATTAGCTGGGCTTTGATCAAGTGCAACAGGCAAAATAAATCCACTTTAATCAGGGCAATGTCAGTGTGCTGACAAGGAGGCATTATGCTGAACGCTGCGAGGGGACACGGGGAAGATTTATTGGCTGTTTTATTGTGCCTTTCCGCATCCACACTTCCCAGATGGTGAGGCGGTATATTGCTGTTGAAATCTGGAATCTGTAGTTAGGACAACAATGATGTTGGCATTATTCTTCAAAGACTCGGAATGTGTTGTATGGCATCTCACTGCTGTGTTTTATGGTGCAAAAAGTAATTTTGAAAGTAAGTTAGGCCTGTTAATTGTGTGTTTAGCTACATGATACTTCATTGTCTCTGATGTGTCCACTGTTGGGTAACCAACAATGCGGGGAGACAAGTCAAGGTGATGTGATAAAGAATAGTAGAGTGTCATTGTAATATTACAAGGTTCTGTTTGTGAATCCAGATGATATGTTTGGATTGGTTTGTGTAATTTTCTGCAGCGCTGTTAAGGGGTTTGGCGTGCAAAACCTTGGGATTTAAGTACATTAGCACAACATGGACAGACAAAACAAAGCTGTTATGAGACTGGGGAATGATGGCTTCAGGGCACAACAATGGATTTAAAAAGCCTAAACTGATCTGTAGCATACCTACATTCATGGCCAACCTCATGCATGTGTGCACACAAACACATACGGATAGGGTTTACACATGTGCTTATTCCACTTCCATTTAGCATGAGACAATCCACCAACATCAGTTGCCAACGTTTGCTGCTCCTCAGTGTCTGCGGCAGATTCAGTCGCCAGTACCATCTATCTACTCAGGCCCCACACTCAATGACACAGTAACACACACACAAATTGTGACACAATAGGACCAATAACTGTGTGTGTGTGTGTGGGCGCATGTGTGTGTGTGTGTGCGTGTGTGTGTGTGTATGTGTGTGTGTGTGTGTGTGTGTGTGTGTGCGTGTGTGTGTGTGTTTACAGCGGTCAGTAG
>OMPJ01010255.1:0-53933 GCA_900312935.1 Carapus acus
TTTATTGGTCCCCCTCCTTCTCTCTCCTTTCCTTCCAACCATCTATCCCCCTCTCCACCTTGACACTTTCCCTGTCTTAAATCTGCAGACTCCCTTTCTCTCCCTCTCTCTCCATTCTTCCATCTATCCCACTGCCATACCCATTCCTCTCCCTTGCCCCTGTCGTTCTCTCACCTCCTGCTGTACATTTTCCCACCCTGCACACCCCTCCGACTGATCTCACCCTTTTTTATTTATCTAGACAGCCTTTACTGTCCAGCAACCCTTTTCACTTGTTAAATTTGCCCCTTTATTGTCATCTATTCCTTCCTTTTTTCTCCCTCCCTTGTTACCCCTAATCGCTCCTCCGTCTTTCTCTCCATCACTCATTAATAAATGAGTTTCACTTCCCTCCTCCATTCTGTGGTACTGGAGGTACTGCAGTATGAAGCAGTGAAGAAAAAGCTGGACAGTCACGCTAAGTGAGTCGTAGTGTCACAAATGACATCCTGACAGTGTCACACATTACGAAAATAAAATAAAAGCTGAAACGTTTTTCACAGGAAGGCATGCTCATAAAAGGAGGAAGGGATTAATTTTGCTTCGTCGATATTGATTTAAAGGGGCGTCCTCTTCCCACCCTGCTCTGCCTTTAAACTGATTGCCATAAATTACATTTACATTTACAAATTACATTTAATTACAAAAAAATTTAAGTGCCTGCACATTTGCTCTCTCTCACCCCATCCATGCACACAGCTCACACAGTTTCATCTTCATTACAGAAGTGACAGAACACGGTACGAATACAGACACACTGAGTGTGTTTGTGAGAGAGAGTTACAGCAGAGTGCCCACCCCACCTCTTTTTCTTTTTTCTTTCCTCGTCCTCTTGCTGTCTCTTTCCCGCACACCTGCTGACCTCTCTTGCCCCTGCCTCTCCCCCTCCTCCTCCTCATTACTTCGTGCTTTTATGTAATTTGAACAGGTGTCCCATAACGGGCAGCATTGCAAATGGATTTGTGCAAATGGCCAAGTTTGTGTATTTGCATTTCTGTGTGTGTGTGTGTGTGAGCGAGTGTGCATGCTATGCAAATTATGGCTAACACATCTCTACTTGCTTCTCCCTGGATGGTGATACTTGGTAATAAAATTCATGCTGCTGACTTTGTTGATTACCGGTACTTCTATATTCTCATAGGTAAAAAAGCAAATGTTGAAAGATTGAACCACTGGTTTTCTTCAGATGTTGCCAGAGTAGACAATATATGGTTCTGTTTTATTTAAACATCAGTTTTAGTAACCAAACTGTTAAAAAGCAGCATGTGAAGTGTTGTGTGCAGGACATTAAATATGAATCTAAAGCAGACAGAACACCTGAAATACACAGCATGCATCGTAATTTAATCAAAGGGACTTGAACAAATATTGAGAGATCTCACCAAACATTTGAGAGTATGTGCCACTGGTGATTTTAAGCTTCAGGCTGCTGCAGCCCAAATAGGCAGCTGGCCAGTTCAGATGCACATTGTCCATATGGTTTTTGCTCTCTCCACGGACCGAGACATTCACTTAAGTCCACTACATCCAATTGTAACGTAAAGCAATTGTCTTAGTGCCATCTGTCCCCTCAGTTCAGGACTGCGGCTACAGTCATTGTCTTTTTTTGATGAGATCATCAGTGTCTGGTGGGGCTGTGTTAGTGTGTAGTGTTTGTTCTTTGTTTGACTCTTTTTGCATTTGCAATACTAGAAGAATCCAAGGAGACATCGCTCTTTGTATATGATCCTTTGTCAGTGGAGAACTCAGTTAGGTACCAAGGTGGCAGTTTTGGGTTCATTGTATTGCTTCAACTCACTTTCACATCACTGCATGAGGAGCCAAGCCTCAAACCGGCAAGTCACTGGTTTCCACACAACTACTCAACCTCCATAACATGGTGCCACCTTGTGTGAAGTACCCTAAACTGGAAAGATTCTAAATATTGAGTGCAATATTTATGCAATGTGTGTCACTTTTGCCAGCAGAACACTTATGTTACTGTGGCTTCTGAACATGACTTTGAATTAATTCTTCTTAGCAAGAACTAGAAATTATCGGCTTGAGAAAGTTCCAAAAGCCCAATCGCAGTGAGGCTGCTATGGCACTGAGCAAAGCTTTTTCTAGAAATTGTGTTTCCAGGGTGGTTGTCCTCTCCATGACAACCAAAGGCAGCATTGTACTATAAAAGGAGAAAGGAGGGAAAAACAAAACCAGGTGAAACAACTGTAGATATTTTAGATGTCAGCACATTTGTACAGATTTTGGCCTAGACAGGACCAAAAGCATGTGTACGTAGGACCTTTGAATGGTGTGGCCTTTAAGGTTTACGGTAAGTCAATTCTAGGCTTTTTGAGATATTTGTTTTCATACAGCAAAACCACAGATTTCAGTTGATAAACCTGCTGAGCGCACAAGCTTGTTTTCCTGAACAGATACATTCTCAGACACTCCTCTCATCTAGAATTTGGACTTTGACTTAAGATGGATAGTTTCAAATGGATGGCACGCCTATCAATTCTCTCCTGTTTTAGAAAACAAAGAGGAGGGACATTTATATGGTGCTCTTTTCAACATACACGCAACCCTGTCTCCTAATCTTGCCAAAATGTCCCTTTGACTCACTTCTTTCCCTGCCCTCCGTGCTCTCTCTCTATGTCTCGGTGTGAGCGGAGGTAACTGGTTCCAGGCCACTGCTTGTTCCTTATTATGCCTCAGACCAAATGAGGAAACACAGAGGGTGACAGAGCAATCAGGCAGCGACAAGAAAACACAGTGAGTTTTTAGCATTCTGTTTGTCTGCCTGAAACAAATGAAGCCGACAGGGGCAGTGGCTTACATCTGGGGACAGCTTGTCGCAGATAATGCTCTCATTTGGAGGGAAATTGACCCCGGTCACGAAATCTGCACCGAGATAGGTTTGTCGAGAGAGAGTCTTTGTAAGACTTCATCCGACAAAGGTGACAACCAAAAATGCTTGAGTATTTTGTACCTTCTGCAGTCTCTGGTGAGGCTATTGACCTTGTAGCAGAGCCCTCCTGTTTAAGCTGCACTCCTGTGTGGTTTGCTTTTCATGCTTTGACTTTGCCGCTTTGTTGAAACGGCAGTGGTGTCAAGTACACTATCACAATGATAAGCAGAAAAATTTCTGTAATTTTAATCTTTCCTGAATATGAACCGTAACCCTGGAGTCTGTAAGTGAGTAGAATGTAAAATACATCAGCCGGGGAAATTATTTTTGTTGTGGCGCAGGCCAACTTAGCAAAATGTAATTAATCACAAAGCAAAGCAGCATGGCGTTTATTGTTTACAATTTTAAAGTTTACAGCTATTAACCTTCACTTTTTAAGCACGCAAACATAGAGTGCATAGATGTTTGCATTGTTAAGTATCAAAAGGGAGCCTGCTTAGTTGAAGCAGTGACCCACTGGAAGCAGCTCATTAGCACTTCAGAGATTATGAAAGGCCTGAGAGTCTGTAAAAGCTGATGATTGCAACGATGACGTTAAATCTAAACTAACACATTCAAATTATGAAAATTGCGGTACCTTTACTCAGGCCAGCTAGAGTGTGTCCACATGATGACAAATCTGGACAACATTTCCAAGGTACACATTTCCTCTTTTTTTGAAGTTTCTGTAAAATCAGCCTGTGTCCTCAAATGGTTCTCAAAGTAGTTGTGTCCACATCACAGCTAAGGGCACTGAGAGGTATAGTCGTATACACCGGTATAGTCATACAGAGGTATAGTCGTATACACCGGTATTGTCATACAACGGTGGGAAAGATGGCTAACAGACTGATAAGGTTATGGGAGTGAACTTTCACAGTGCAGGTATAGTTGTGCCAGTTTGTGCAACCATATTCAGCAGTAATATGCTGCTGAAATATACCAAATAAAACACGTACTGTGTTGTAATGGAAGTCACAACAATTATCCGTTGCACCCCGGCTGTGTATTCATCATTGGGGGTCCAAAACAACATGGTTGGACCGATTCCTTACGGTCAACCTGTGATAAGTCACCCAACTACAGTTACCCTTCCTCCTGCACAGCTTGATTCAGCAATTTTGATATGAATGTTCTTTGTCCCTGGAACTTGTGATTTTACCGCCTACCCGCATCGACACTGTGGCTCATAGACTGACTGTAACACTGCAGGTGATACAGCTATTATAATCCTGTGACGCCCTGACTTGAAGGGATTCACTGTGGTGGGCGGGCTAAAGGATAAGCGAGCACAACAGCAGGTCTTAATATATTTCTCACAGACACGTTTCTTTTTGTGGACAGCATCCAGAGGGAGAAGGCTGCTCGCAGGGTGGAGAGTGTTTATACAAACCCAATAGGCCTTCATGTGATTATAATCGCTGGAATACCTCCCACTGCATCCAACATCTAAGCAGTGAAGCAATGAAATAATGCACTGCTCCCCTGGATTCATTTGGTTTCATTTCGATCGTCCTCGGCTCAGCCCATTTGCCAGAGCCCAGTGTACATGACTTACGAGCTTATTTACGAGACTTCCAAGAGGAGGTGCAAAACATCCTCAATGGCGACAAAGTCTTGTTACTGTGATTTAACTTCTGCTTGAGTACCATCACTTCCTTGGGAACCATCAATACATCATATGCTGTCTATCCTCAGTGTAATACATGGCTATGCTATATATTGCTGTATATTGGATATACATATATTTGGTGGTGACGGTATCATGGGGGATTTCAACTCTGTATATGGATTGTACTTGAAATCCAGTGCACCCTTTATTACATCGCTATTATATCAAAGTATTTAGATATTTTCAATGCTCTGTATCTGTAGTTAAATTCTGTCCTACCTTTGTTTCCGTACCATTCTTTAAGGGGCTGGTGTTTCAATTCCTGGATCAATACACCAATGGATCAAAAAAAAAAATCTATTTATCTACCTACCAAGTATTTCATAAAATGCTCCCTTTACTTATGTTCTGCCTTTACCTATCTTTTTTTTCACCATATGGGATATATCAAGGCGAGTTTAGTCTTAACTTATCTTTCCTTACCTTATCTTACCACTTAAGTGTCTGTCAACAGCTATTTTTGAATTTCTGCATTGACACAGATAAGATTCTAAGGAACTCCTGTAGTCCATCTTCGTCTGTCATTCTTTGGATTGAGAGCAAAAGATGCCCACCGTGTTATTTTTCTATTTGAACACGCTCAGGTTCCAGTGCAGAGCCACAAAGGTTAACGCGGTTGAATTTTGAGAAGTCGCAAATCGCATCACGAGGGCCACAAGCAGGGCGCTCCCTCTCCATGGAATACTTTCAGACTTAGGGGCTAAACTGGCCCTCCATGGGGGGATGAGGGTAAGCTCTAACAAGATGATAGTGTGAGCCTCCCGCATTTTACCTCCTCCGGGGCAGCCTTACTTCAGCAGTGGACGAGCTGCGGGTGGTGATACCACGTGGATGGCATTTGGCTGACTGCACCCCATGTCAGCAAACAGCAGGGGAAAGGGAAGTATAAGGACAGCAAGAACCTGTGGAATTCAATGGGAAATGGTGAAGTGAACCCATAAAAGGTTCAGGGAATAGTTTATCGTTGATGCGTTTCAGTCAAATGAAAAAAGATAAGAAGTAAATAAGTGACATATCTAACCATCTGCTTGTTGTATTGGGGTTCCACTCTGCTGCACATGAGGTAGATCAGCTGTCTGACAACCACAACATCTCTGATATGACTGCAGGCCACTGATTAATCGAGGTAGAAAAAAGAAATAAGAAATAAATGGAAAAAAAGACCATGTTAACTGGGCACAAAACTATAGTATGTTATGGTATTTGAGTGAATAAGACCAATGATTATTGTTATAATAAATAATTTGGGCACTGCAACAATCTTCACTTTGAAATAATTATGGTGTCCGACAAGCCACTGTGTCATTTATGTCTATTCTTTTCGTTCTCACTGAGAAGTCTTTTAGTGCAATCCCAACCCTGCAAACATTGTACTTGCATGTCACAAAAGTGGTTGCGGTATTTTATTGCGCACAGTGTCGGCCTGTGGTGTCATTTCCCCTTAAAAGCAGTCCTATAATCAAACCCTCAATCAGTTTATGTGACATATTTACCAGATAAGTCTAAGTCTATAAATCTCCCCCTGTGCCAATTAGTTTCATCCAAGCAGGGTAATAAGTGCCACACACACTTCCTCTTAAGTTGCCCACTGATTACATTTACATGCACACCAAACAACTGATTAGTGGAGGTAATCAGCTTTGAGCGATTTTTTAATTCAGCCCGTGCAGTCCTAAAAAATGAAATCCCTCATAAAACCCAGTAAGATGGCCGATCATTTTGTGGCTGCATTACAATGTAACTGGACAACCAATCATTAAATTGTGTTGCATTTTTTCCAATGTGTTTTGCTACTAAAGGTATTTATGTAAAATTGAATGATCCCACACTTTTGTAAAACTTATCAAAAATCAATCAATGCTCACATTGTTGCATATGTTGGCTTTTACTCCTAAAAGATGTACTATTATTGTTGAAAGAATTATTGTTGGCAATGTAGGTAGCTGTAGTAGGTCACCACAACCACAAGATGTACTGTATGGAAAAAGTAACAAGGGTGCTTGTGTGTTAGTGTTAGTGTGTGTTAGCGGGGTGCACATGCAGTGTGAACGCTGTGCTGCAATGATCCATGATCCACTCAGGGTATTGTGCAAGTTTCCTGCTGGTGTCTCTAATGGTGTGTCCGCAACTTAGTAATGAGGGTCTCACCTAATGGGAGGGTGGTTGTTGTGTGTGCCAGCCCAACTAGTGGCTGAGCTTGTACACGTATTCAGATACATCCATAACTGTGCAGGTGGCATCAGCATGTGTGTATGTGTGTGCGCACGCGTGTGTGTGAATGCGAAGATGTGTGCAGTGTGCAGGCGAGCAGTGTATGATATTTAACTAGAGGACCACTCGTCGTGGTAGATGTTTGTTTCAGAGGACAGAGCGTGTTTGCGTGGTCCTCCCGGGGCCAGACCGCTGTGATCTCATTACACCAGGAGCACCGAGGTACCTCGGAATACAAACGCACAAATGCACAGCTGAGGAAAAGCATTCAATGAGTTTGATGAATTCTGCCGGTGATGCTTTATCGCATTTGGCATATTTTGCATCCAGTAGAGTCATTATATCACGTGTCAGAGTTTTGATTAATAAATTGAGGCCTGGTTTGGCTACACAGCAGCAAAACAAGGCTGTAATCCACTGGCATCCAGGAGGACACCAGTTGGTTGGTTGGTTTATTCTTCGTCATCCGCTTTTATCCAGGACTGGGTCACGGGTCCAGCAACCTTAGCATGGAGGCCCAGACAGTCTTCAGCTCTTTCCAGCCACTTCCACCACCACATCCTGGAGAGTCCGGAGGCGTTCCAAGGCCAGCCAAGATATAATCCCTCCAGAATTTCCCTGGCCCTTTTCACAGTTGGACAGTCCCACTGGCATATAAACAAGATGCTAGAACAACCGCCGGGCAGTGGGGGGGGCGTCTGCGGGGATGCAGACGCTCAGCCGCTCCGTTGTGGTGAAGAGAGATCCGAGCCACAAGGCAAAGCTCTCGATTTACCAGTCAATCTGCGTTCCAAGCCTCACCTGTGGTCATGAACTTTGGGTAATGACCGGAAAAATGAGATCATGAATACAAGCGGGTGAGATTGGTTTTCTCCGTAGGGTGGTCGTGCCCAGCCTGAGAGATAAAAGGAGGAGTTGAGGCAACCTGGAGAAGCTCAAAGGAAACCCAGGCTAGAGAGAAATATTACACAGCGAGGCGAGGTTTGTTTCCTGTGGTGAGCGGGAGAAGTGAGTCGCAGCTCCTGTAAACGAATCTCATTTTGCAGTGCACCCAGGGACACAAAAAGAATCTGTACCAAAAATGTTCAGACTTTGAAGTGGAGTCCAAGTGATGCACTTCTTTTTCTCAATGTAATAACTTTCTGAATTTCAATAGCAAGTTGAGAAACTTGCTTGAACAATTGGACATCTAATCAACATATAAACTATACACATGTGTTTCCCTTACTGTTTCCCTTACTGGTGCAACTGTAAATACCCTTTAGCTCAGTTTCATGGTCTGACGTACATGTCGCTGTACCATTTGTCATTTCCCCCTCTTCACAAATAATTCCCGGACAACGTAGATAAGTAGATAGGTAAGTAGGTACTGAATGTAGGTAGATAAGTAGCTAGGTACGTAGATACTAAAGGTAGGTAGGTAGGTACTTTATTAATCTTGAGATCTTGAGATACAGAATTCTCTAAGATAACCTATATATATTTTTACAATATGTTCCTACCAATATCTCACGGGTGTAGGACACAAAAGCTGTGGACAGATGAAATTTGTGCAAACGGAATATTTTCGTGTGTATACTTCTGACCAAAAGCACGCAAGAGAGCTGCAAGGAATTGTGCGCGAGACATGTCGAGGAGATGGTGAGACGCACAAAGAAAGGAAATAAAAAGGACAGCAGGAGAAAAAAATGAAAGGCAATGGAAGAAAACAAGTGTTGGAGGGAGTGGTAGCGATTGATATCCATTTCCATTTAGATGAGAAAGCGCAGTATTTTTCTGGGGGAAAGGGGAAGAATTTTGATGTGACTCGCTTTACAAAACATGGCAAAATAAAACATTTTACATCAAAAACTAGTTTCAATGCAAAGTTTTAAGGGGTGCAATGCAGAAAAAAAACTTCCCCAAGCCCGTGAACTTGACCCTTTCAGCAGACATCAAAAAGAAAGCCGTAATGCAATCTTGTTCTGACAGAGAGATGTGAAATTGAGGTGATTATTTCATCTCTGTGCAGCGTGCGTGTCCGTGTGTGTGATTGTACCGAGATACCTTCGGGCTCTGTGAGTAACCAGCAATTTCAACATTTCCGAGAGTGTAATCATTAGCTTCCTCAATGTTCCCGCAGCAGAATGGAACAGCTTCACCCACTCGAAGGAGGAGTTCTTTTTTTTACGCAAGATGCTTCAACTGGATTGCACATCAAGGTGATGCGCACACAAGACACAGATGCGGTGTGTAAAACAAACAGAGCCGGAGACATTTTTTAATTTATCACATCTAGAGGGATGAAATGGATTTTTTTCTGCTTTTTCTAGTTGGACAGAAGAAACCTACTATAAAAAAAAATCATCAGAAGCAGAATAATGACTTGAAATGCTTGAAAAATGGCCGCAACACAGGGATGATGTGTACTGTTGATGAACTCATACTCTGCAAAATGATTGTATTGTAATGTTACAACATGTATGTTGTATTTGAGTATGATCAATAGTAAATGCATCAGAAACATATTTAACCGTAAACAATCATTCCTCACCAGGAGAAGTGGTAAAAAAAAAAAACTATGTCATCACCTGGTGTGTATTGTGAAAGAAGCTTTTATTTAGCTGGCTAGAGGAATGTCGGCTAACTGCACGCCACAAGTTGCAGCGGTGACAGAAACTAAATGTGGTGCATTGCTGTGTAATCAGTTAGTTATAAACCATGGTGCGGCGAGAAAAACACATTCCAAACAAACGCGTTTCAAATTGTTTTGGGGAGGGGATTTCCTCTGTGACCGCAGATGTAATTATTGCTGAGGCTGTGCTCATTTCTTTGAAATTGATGGCCAACAATTGCACACAGAGTCTATACAACCTCCTCTGCTCACCCGCCCAGCATCCCTTCTCCCCACCCCAACCCGAAAAAGCCCAGTATAAATAAAAGTGCTGGCCACAGTCGGAGCAAACCTATGGCTGAAAATGAAAAAAATCAGACAGGAACAAGTGGTGGAGATAACGAATTGAAAACTGGAACTCGCTTAGAACAAGGAACAAGTTTGCTGGAGTCACAAACTCACATTTGGATCAAACGGAGCGATGAAGCCTGGAACAAACGACAGGAGACAGCACAGTGGGAATGACTGACACCGATCGGCAGGAGAGGGAAATTGCAACAAATGGATGGGATGACGAGGCCACGACATCCGCTGTCTGATGTGTTGCTGCGGTGAGGACATACACGCCATCGAGTGAAATCAAGATTAAAATGATGAAAGGATAAATCCACCTCTTTCCATTCGGAGATGGGTTCACTTTTCTGCATATCTAATAATTGGTACCGACGCACAGTTACTCTAACAAGATACACACCCACAGCAGCATTTACAGAGACCTGGATTCCCCAGCGGTTGACTTTGACAGTATACGTGTTTAAAAGTGATACCGACCTGATTACTGAGAGACACGAGGCTCAGCAGATTCAGTGTCGAGGTCGATTTCCTTCATTAGTCAGCGCAGCAGAACCCGATGGTCCATTGAAATACAGCAGTGCTTCTATGAACAGTTCGTTATTTCTGTGTGATTTTTATTCTTTATCTTTGCAGTAATGGTTGTGGCAGTGATGGCCTGGATATGCAGTACATGTAAGATTTGAGACGAGTCGGGCCAATCTGATGAAGGTACACAGAACTGATGTATGTGTGATGTCTGCTGTTGATGCGAACAACACTGCTCGAAAGCTCTGCATTGGCTAAGATTATAAATACTTTAGTTACAGACGTTGCAACACGGTTACAGATCAGGCATGGTTTTCGTTTCCAAGTAGCTCACTGTTTGAGTTTACAAATGAGGGAAATAGTCTCCTATATGTTTATCCCGTGGGTTTAGGGAAACATAGGTGTTTATTTTGAGGCCTTTAGTTAAATCCTACATTTGTTAACCCTGAACGATTCCCTCCTTTGCAGCAGTCGTTTCCAGACAATGTTTTGTAGCTCCCCTGCTTCTACCGTGACCTGTTTTTGTTTCACCACACAGATGTAACTGCCACCCAAACAAATCACCGTGTGAGAAAATGCAAATCAATAATTCAAGAATTTTCAATCCTCTTCTTTCAGACATTATTTGAAATGAATCACACCGTCTTATTTCTAATTTACATACATCGCCATGGAAAATGTAGGGCCATGTGTCTACTGCTGTGGAGCATTTAAACATGTAATCTCTATTCTGTTGAATCTTCCCCCTCAGCTACAAAGTCTCGACTGCATAAAACAAAACGAATTTGATAGCAGCGTCGTTCTCTGTGTCTTTGAATCAGATTTTCACGATGGACAGCTTTGAACTTGTCATTTGTATTTCTAACTAACCTTTCATAAACTGCGGGCTGCCTATAGGAGGTTGGCACCCTCCCGGCTGAGTTTTGAAAGAGTGAGACAGACTCGTGTGGAGAAGAATTAATGCATGAAATGATAATGATCAGAGGGGTTGAGGTCGAACATAAGCAGATGGGAGAAGCAGAGGAGAGAAGTCACAAACTCGCAGAAGTACAGGACATATTGTTAGCGAAAGGAGTGTTGATGCTGATTCATTACTCTTGGTGTGTTTTTGTAATTATCGCTGAATATAGCCACTAAGATAAGCTCACTTTGGAGCTTCCACAGAGCGCTAATTCTTTTGGTGTTTAAGTGACATTTTTTGAAACAATTGTGTTTTTAAAAGTGGAGGATGGATCCATGATCTGAAACGCTCTGCTGTGAATCTCTGTGATAGAATACGAATGAATTACAGTGACCAAGTGAATTCATTCCTAATTCTAGATTTCTAAAATATTGGATGATAAACATGCAGGGGGTGCATAAGTTCCAGAATTTACAATATTCCTCAAAGAGGAATCTATAATTCTCACTGCCTGTTTACAATAAAAGCCCGAGGCTCCTAGTTAATCTGAAAATGGACTGGAAACTGTCCAAACTAACCGAGACAGAACACAAATCTGAAGATCACCAAGAGCTCTGAGGTGCCAGCTGGTCTGAGCGCCAATGGTGTGATCGAAAAGTATTTTTTTGTATAGTGTGTGTGAAAAGATCTTCTACGTACTATCACCCCGAATCTCGCATATCACTTTTTGTCTCTGAAGGCAGCTAGAGGAGAGGGTACACACAACACACACAAGGTGGGCAGAGATACGGGAGACAGGGATGACGAGGACAGAGGACGGAAAGCCGAGGGAAGTCAAGCGCGAAAAGGTGAGTAAGACGACAGAGGACGAAGTGGAGGTGAGATACAGAGCAGTGGAAGAAGAGGAGGAAGCAAGGAGTATCTTTTTTTTCCCAAGTTATCCTGCATCATTAATTTAATTGGCGCTAGCCATCAAGAGTTCAAAGGTCAATGGGTTCTATCACAACAAAACATGAGCAAGTGTAACTTATCTTCACGTCTGTCTTTTATTTTATTATTTTCAATGAATTATAAGACAAAGTTTGTGGTGCAAGGAACATGTGCCACAAACGCTCTAACATCGTTCCATATCTAATTAGTGTCGGTAATTCAAAGCGCTAGGAACAACAGTGGTGTATCTCAAAGCTCCTCCAGGAGGCAGTAGAGGAATGAACCTTTCCATAAATCGCCTGATCAGGGATAATGGCGGTTAACAGCAAACCCTTGACATTTTGTCGGCCATCATGACTCATGCATTATTCTCTAATGTCTGATCCTGATGTCTTTGGCCCTGTGACAGCGCTCAGAGCCTTTTATCCCTAGTTGGCAGTTAAGGCCCCTAAAATTACCCGCGGTCAAACTAAGAGTTGCCCTTTGCGGTGGTTGGTTTTCCTCACAGGCAGCAGGGCCAGCTCTCTCATCACTACATTGTTGTTGCTGCTGCTAATGTTTTGTACTTCTTTTTTTCTGTGTTTTTTTCACTCTACGGAGTTTCGTGTGGCTCAGACATCGATCTCCTTTGGTGTGGTCAAGAAACTCTTAATTCCTTAAGCTCCGATAGGAGAAAGAGAGGACCGAGATGCCTCCATGGAGTATGGAGACAAATATCCTCAGCAGCATCTTTGCCACACTTTGACATTGCAACAATGTAATTTGGATTCAACTACATCTACCAAGTATTATTCCTATTTTTGAATATTTACTCAACAACCTTGGACCATCAGTGTTTTTTGTTCTATTCAAGGTACAAATGTTAATAAAAAGAAGAAAAAAACAAAAAAACAATTGGACAGTTAGCTCTCAAATACATCCCGTTCACTAGGTAGTGGCGTAAAAACCAAACTACTCAAAAAAATCAAGTGGGTTTCTACCAAGAAATGTTTGAAAGTGTTCATAGAAAGGTCCCACATAGAAACTTGTCTTTGAATGCAACCATTCTACAAACGTAAAATAACTAGAAAAAGTGCATGTAGACCAGAAAATGGTTTGAGATGAAATGGCTCTTGAAACAGGGATGATGACATCATCCTGAAACCAGGCGGTGTTGTTTCCATCCCAGGGCGCACCCGACCGCAACCCAATGTCAAAAAGACTTGAGCAAGACACTGAATCCCCCTAAAGTGCTCCCCAGGCGCTTCGCTGAGTAGCCCATCGCTCCTCAAAATAATGACTATGGGTCAAATGCACAGAAGCTATTTCCCTCTGGGATAAACACCCGACAAACCTCTTAAACTGATACCCTGCGAGAAGTGAGACAAATACCATAATGTGCATAAACTGACCTGTAATCCTTTGTTCCCTCTTTATTCCTTAATCAGTCAAGGCCAGATTAGCCCTTGTGTTGAATAGATGTTGCTTAGAAGCTACAAGCTACAAGATGCATGTTATGTATCTCTACTGTCACTGCTGCTATAAAGTCACATTTCCTCTTTTTTATTTACACCTCTTCCACCACTCTGCTACTGATATTCCTGTTCCCTCAGCCCTCCTACCTTGCCTATTTATCAAATTTGTCATGCACAGCCTTCAGGTCAACTTCCTCCTCAACATTGATTGACTGCATTAGCAAGGATGGAGGTCAGCTGAGGATTGCAACCAGTGCTTGACTGTATGCGACTTTCTTCCAGCTATGCTATTAAATTGTGTCCTATTTTCGTGTTGTGTATCTGAACAATCTCCACGCTGGTCTGTAGGCTACTCTTGTTAAGAGGAGGTAGACACATGCCATCTGTCTCCTCTCACTTTCACCATCATTCTGTTTTCCACGTGCATGACTGCTACTGTATGACCCTACAGGGCCACTAATACCACTTTAACATTGATTTCTCTCCCTCCCACTCGTATTGCCTCAAAATCTCCAGAGACCTTAACACTTTTACCCACTGGATCCGTATCAAAGTTGGGGCCATGGTAAATAAATGAGGTCAGATTGACTCCATGGTCAGGAGGAGAAATTAATTTGTTGTTCTGTGCGAAATCCAGTTTATTACAAAACAGTAAAACAAAACAATCGGACACAAGACACCAAAGACAATTAAGTTTTAGCTTGAGGTAGAGATGCACTTCTCCTTTCAATCCAATAGATTCTATGAATCGCTAGTCTCTAATTTTAAGGTTTGAAGGCAGTGACGTGCGGTGAGATTCATGATTGGTGAGGCACGGAGCCTTTAGAGTCCGATTTACAAATATTTAAAACCAAAAGGGTAACTTATTCAATTGGCTACTTATGAACTGGTGCAACGGATCATGAGTGATCCGTGATCCGTTCATATCACTCTCCACGGATCGGACCGGCCCTGATCCGCGGATCAGAAGATGAAAGTTGTGCGTGATGACGTGAAGTCTCCGTAAACCACATACAACGGCGCAGCGCACATGGCAAAACACAGAAATTAACAGCTAGCAGCAGTGTGAACTTGATTCTGCCTCACCTGGCTCCCGGACTGCACGTCCCTGGTTGAGGGAATGTTAAATATTGACATTTTTAGCAGAATTGCTGATTGATCTATGAAAACATAGTCACGGGTGCCAAGAAATATAATCGATTTAGTGCCCTTTACTCAAAGACATTTTGGATGATATATAAAGGAGGTGTTTCATTTGGGTAGGGCATGATGCTTTGCATGCTGAGTTACTGTACACACAAATGATGCAGGAAAAATAGAGTGACTTTATCTTTGCGTTGACAGGCGTGTCATCGTGAAATTTTAACATCTAATATGAAGATAACACTCCCCAAAACCTGAGTCTAATTGTTTTGGTCTGAGGTGTGGAGTGAAATGCATGTGTGGATATCGAGCCTTGCTGAGGCTCATGGTGTACGGGCATTGATTTTCATTGGGGCCACCCTTTCTAAAAATAAAAGCACTCAGTGTGGTACTCCAAGTCGTTTTGGATAAAAGTGACGGCTAAATACCATTTAGTATATTGTACTGCTCCCATTAATGCAATATGGGCCTCACTCTTTCACTGTCCATTGACTTGATCCAATCCCAGAGGACCATCTATCTGTTCATTGACTGACATTAAGTGTCAACAGGGCCATAACTCCTTAGCAGAGTGACGTTTCGACATTCAGCAGCTCGTTTCCAAGGCCATGGGTTAGACGGGTGTCACGTCAGGTTTTCTCTTTCACACATCTTAAGTTTGTTTCAGCTCTGTTTTTCTCTTCTCCCCACTTAAATACCACTTCTGATTTCAAATAGCTGTACCTTGTTGAATTTATCGTTTGTTTACGCATTTTCCGCTTAAATGTTGTATTTCACTAGTTATGTGCTGCAAAAAATCTTTCTCAGGCTGTACATTCAATACAGACCATAGGTCATTACTGGAAAAAAACATTTAACTTATCCCCTTTTGACCTGCATTTCACATAAGTTGAAAACTCATTTTATATTTGATCATCTGGCAACAATCGCACTTGGGTAATTAATAATTGGATACCTGTCTAAATCAACAGATACTCTGCTACACAAAAACTATCAAAGCTTAAATTCAAAATTCACTACAAATACACAATACATAACAGGGCAGTAGCCAGCCCACCAACATTGTTGTTCTTCCTTTTGCTCAAATTGTTTGTTATGTTGTGATTCCTTTTGGTAGGGATGTGGGATACGCAACAATTCGAGTTTTATATGAACTTGGGATACCCTCTTAAAACACTTGACATTTTTCTTTCTCTGATCCATTTTGTTCTCTGAATTCCCCATAATGTAAGTCCCAAAACCCTCATACTGCTTCATCTACTATAAATAATGCATTTGTACAAAAAACCTCAGATGTTAACGTCTTCACAAAATGCAAATATATTGATGAACCAGGCAGCTGAGCCACTCAGAGGAACTCTCAGCTGTCTGTGTGGGTGTGGGTGTGTGGACAGGAGAAGAGAAAGTTACTATTAACCATGACCACCCAAGCAGAGCGATTGATTCCGATCCTCACTCACTGAAACACAAAGCAGACGGAATGTCAATCAGAGGCTCTCTGCTCCCCTTTTCATGCCTCCTGCCTTGCCAATCCTCTTTCCATTTCCCCCTTTTATCCAGACAGCGGGTCAGTCATGTCCATTCTCCTAAATATCATGTCATGTTCATTTTCTGTCTCTCTTGTCTTCATCCTCACTGATTCTCCAGTCTGTGATTCAGCGTTTCTCCTTTTCACTGTAACAAAAAAATCGGAGTAATTGAAATGTGTTGGCTGGATGGTCCTGTGCAACACATCAACAAAAGCTTCTGCAGCTGCAAAATGCACATCACCCATGTTACATTCTGGGTTTTGTTTGCATATTATTAGAATGTAGGTGCTATGAAGAAAAATACTTACTTTAAACATACTGAACTAATTTAAACATTTTCTAAGTTGAATATGTTTACAAGGCTATTGGCTCAATCCTGTCACCGTAAATACTTGAGAAAAAGTAGCAGCCTGCCAACTCTGACGCCCTCACACTGGCAGTGTTCACATGTATGCATCTTGCCATTCGGTCTACTCATTTTACGTACAGATCTTTTGAAAAATAAAGGAAAAAGGAACCACAGTAAACAGAGTAAGAGGCCATCTGCAGGTAGTGAGACATTGGAAAGGTGATAAAAGCTATTCGATTTTTTTCAGACAGTAGAATCTCAGAAACTATAACACTCCCTAGCCAGTGCCCTCAATTATAAAGAGCCATTTGGGATGAAATTCTCACTATCTTCAAATACTGATCTGCACTACACGTCAACAGCGCATCTACTCCGATACCCGTCAAATCTGTTTGAGGGTTTTTAAGTCGTAACGCGAGGCAAGCATGGCTTAGCGAACCCCAGCTTGTGTTCTGGCTGTCATGTTTTCAGCTCCTTATTCAGGCAACCCACAGATGACCAGGGAGGTTCCTTTCCTGCCCAAGCATTTGGCACTGCAAGCCATTTAGAGTGTAACAGCATTTTTTCTTGCCAATGGCTGCACTGAACCCCATGTGTGCAGATTTAATGGGCATAAAAGTACATCAGGCATTACCTTGACAAAGACCCCATGTCCTCCATCCTCTCTCCTCTCCAGGGATGGTTTAGGTTTTAGCCAGCATTTGTGTGCCATTGAAATGTGGCTGTGTGGATTTTTTCATCATATGCAATGATTTCTGATTTGAAAAACTAAAAATATTTCAATATCTGAAGGACAGAGGCTGAGCAGTATTTGTTCCCTGGCTGCACATTTGATCCGTCTCACCCTGCCTGGCTCCCTCCCTTGTTCCGCAGCTTGGCCCCACCACCCAAATGGCCTGTCCTGTCAGAATCCCCCAGTCTGGGCGGCACGCCGAAGCCATCTGTCCTGCCTACTTTTAAAACTTGGGCAATCCCCCCTGAAGCTGCCTGTCTGGCATGATTCCCAAAAGCCTGTCTGTACCCTGTAGTTCAGGTCATCCACCAGAACCTTCAAGCCAGCCTGGAACTGGGAGTTTCATCTGAACAGCTTCGCCGTTCCAAAGAGACATGCCCCAAGCAATACAACGAATAAAAGCACAAAGGTAATTCTGCACCTCTCAGGCCACCTGCTCAATGTGTCCCACTGTGACAGCCTCGCGTCTTCTTTTTTTTTTTTGCACACTCATGCAAGAAACCCAGCATCTGTTTTATTGTCACCTGCCTGTTTGTTAATCCCTCGATATCTTAATCCCTGAATGAACATGGGACTGTCAATTCAGATTTAGAAATTAGGCTTACTTGTCCATCAGGTACTTTGTTAGGTAACAGATTTTGGACTCTTATGTAACCACTGTGTTTCGAGTGTTTGCAGCAATTCAGTCATCTTCTCACACAAAGTCAACACAGTCTAACTTTTTAACCTTCCTCATGGCTTTGCACTCATAGCACCTAGCTATTTTATCACATTCTCTAGCACGCAATTATCAGCGCTACTTTGTCAGAGAGCTCTTCGAGGAGTTGTCAAACAGAAACATTTATTCCAAAATTGCTCTGACATTTATGGAGACGTTTTTTTTGTTCTTCTTTTAAAGGTAAAAGTACAGATGGATAAAGGTAGAATCAACGACAAAGCATATGGTTAAGACGAGTTTGTGCCTTTGTTATACCACCTGCATGAAATGCCAGAATCTCATGACACTGCAGTGCGGCTTAGTACATTTGACCAGGAAACAAAATGTACAATGCAAGTGAATAGAAACAAAGTTCGGCTTTACAGAAGCACAAAAAAAGTTAATGTCAAGCTCCTCCCAGTGTATTGCAATGTTACAAAGATTGATTCAAAAACACGGAGGGAGACCAGGAAGGACTGTAGCCGCACACAGAGAGGCAGCGACAGAGAGAACCATGCTGAATCTAGTGTACATCTGAGCCAAGTGAAGGTCAAAAACTGGGCAGTGACACCGAGGTGAACAGAGAGGCTATGCAAAAATCGAAATCCAATAACAGACTAAGGTCAAGTCGACTACAGAGCAAGACAAACTGATGATTAAAGCAAGAGAGATGCAGCGGAAAGGTGCAAAATGGTGTGAGGAGTGGAGCAAGTCGTGTGTCGTTAATTGGTTCCAAAGGGCACGTCGAAAAGCAAAAATTGATAGAAGACCAAATCAGAATTGAGAAACTGATAAACACCGTGGGAGGCTTCTAGAAGTATGTGCAAGTAGAGGTTATTGTATTTTTTCTCATATTTCAAAAGTCTTTTCATCAGGGTTCTCGGACAGGACTCAAATGCAGACCATGCATGAGTTTTGGGAGCGTTATTTCGACCCTCAACACAGATAACGACTGGACTCACAGGCAAGGTCAAAAACAGGAAGGTAGGTACAAAATTGAGAACTTCCAACCAATGGGCAAAAACCAGATTCCAGAACTTGGCAGCGTCAAACAGAAACTGAAACCTGTTCAAGAAAAAATGGCAGCCAAAAGGCTTTGTCAAAGTAGAGCCCAGGTCAGTGACTTTAAGATTCAAAATCTATATACCAAGCAAACTTACTCGGCGTAACGGTCTGGTCAATATCAGAAAGCCTCTCAGAGGGGTGTGGCCCTGAGTCCTTGGGCATACAAACTGTTCAATTCATCTCCACAAGGGGGCGACAGAAAACCCCTCTTCCCGGCAGGGGTCCTGACACTTTTCTGTTCTATTCACAGTTTGATTATTAAAGGATTTTCTTCATCACGTACTCATGTCTAGGAAATGTACTTTCCCATGAATATATCAACAGAGCAGACGGCATAAATAGATATGAAAAACAAAAACAAGGGAAGGTGGACCGGTACCTGTGAGGGCCAGAGTTCCAAAATGGCTTTAGTGGAAAAACATGAACTGAATGATTTTTTTGCTGGAATAAGACAATGCAGCCTTTTCAATAGCATCCTCAGGCAGTCAAATCATATGTCTGCTTATCTAAAAAAAATTTAGCACCGGTCCTCAGTTATCCCTCCAACTCCCTCTCCTTTTTTGCCCTCCATGCGTTCTCCTCCCCCTCCCTCGATTGGCGAAACTTGCTCTTTTGCTCTCTTCTTTCCCGTGTCTTCACTTTGACATGCTCCTTCTGTCTTCCCCCCTCTCTCTCTCTCGCTCTCTCTCTTCCCATCTCCGAGCTCCACGCTTATCATATAATACACGGATCCACAGGCCCCAGTTCCTCCTCAAAGGGCAGCCATTTCCTCCTTGTCTGTAAGATCACCTGTCACCTCTGCCTGCCTACCTACAGCAGGGAGAGACAGAGAAATAGAGAGAGAGAGATGTCAAACGGGAAGGAAAGAGGCCCAGAACGCAGAGTGCGGCTGCTTTTGGAAGAGAGGTGGTGCTGGTCCTCGGGGTGCTACTTCAGCAGATGCGCCAATTTTTATAGGCACATTTAAAGCACAGAGGCACGAGAGTGAGGAGCACCTGTCAGCTTTTCACCAGCACGAGAGTCGGCAAGAACACCAGGAGAGCACAAAAAAGCTGAAAACCACCCTAGACCAGGAAGAACAGGCATTGCCATGCCTGAAAACATTGTCATTTGTTTTCTCCTGCGCTGCACCACTCCTTTTCTTTCACACATCTCCCCCTCCTGCCTTGCTTTTGCAGCCCAGGGAAAGAGCATAAATGCAGAGCAGGAAAGGCGACGTAATATCCCTCCTATTCCTCTCTCTGTCTCTGTCTCTGTCCGTCTTTCTCTGTGTCTCGCTTACTCTCGCTCCCTTTTACTTTTTTATTTTTTTCACAGTGTGAGTTAAAGCTGCATTCCGTGCCGCCATTGTTGGGATAATAAGAAAAGTTATCTTCAAAGGGTTCTGGGTGGCAGGAGAAGCGAGAGAGCCGGAGGTTCAGCGGGGAGAAAATGGGGATGTAAGAGTGAGGAGGGGTGAGTCGTCCAAATGCGTGAAATTACACCTGCCACTGTCCTGCCCCTCTGTGCACTGCTAATGTGGATGTGCGAGAATGTGTGTGTGTGTGTGTGTAAGTGCTAACGTCGAACAGAGCGAGCAAACACCCTTCATCACGGACAGGCGTACACACTTTTGACACACATTCGCCTGCTTTGCGTTTTTGTTCACACCGTGAACAGCACCACATTCTTATTAGCAGGTTCCAATTCTCATTAACGAGCAGTCCCAGATAGTAAAGTTAATTAACTCTCTGCCCTCTTTTTCTGTCAGCTATCAGCGCACAGGTAGGTATTCACGTTGCCAAAGAGCGATAGGGGGGATGGGGAGCGGGAAGGGGAAAGGGAGGAAGAGCGGCAAATGGCGAGAAAGGAGAGACCAGGAAAAATATATGGTGAGAGAGGAGGAGGCGTATTCAGAAAGAGAGAGAACAGAGGCAAACAGCCAGGGAGGGATGAAGCGATGGCAGAAGAAAAGGGTGACTTGGGGGAAGGCGAGAAGATGAGAGGTGAGGGAGACCGGCAAGAATGGAAATATGAGCTAAATTGGATTTGGATGAGAAAGCGTTGAGAAGGTTGTAAGGTGGCAGGGACGATGGATAGAATGTGAGGAAGTTTTATTTTTCTTTTAAAATTCCTCCATCTTTTCTTCCTTTTTTTTTTTTTTCTTATTTGGTGCGTGCCGCATTTCAACACCTGCTCCGAGCCTGCGGGAGATGAAACAAATGGAAGGGGCCGAGCGAGGGAAGCTGAGTGCTCCGAATCAAAGCGGGTTAAGGTTTTGATGTTTTACAAACTCTGTGCAAGTCGCACACCCAGACTGTTGTGCTGCACAAAGGAGGCTGCACGGCCACTGCTGGAGAGCGAGGAACAGCTTGATCAAGCTTCGCTTGTAATGGCAATTATTTCTGGAGGCATGCAAACCAAAAACAGCATTTTTGGAGTTGGAGAATGTTTAATACTGATGTAGCATCTCTATACTGAGTCCCATTGGCTCATGGGATGGTTTGAGATGGAATGCTCTACAATTTCAAACTCCTGCCACTTGCGAGTTCTTGACCAAATGTGTTTATGATTGTAATTCTAGGCTGTATCATTTTGAGACCTTTCGCTCTCACAGCGTCGTCACCAAGGTTGTCATTACAATTTGCAAATTAGTAAGCACTGAGTGGCCTACTTGCACCAAACACAGGTAGTAACAGGCGTGAACCACATTCGTGGAATGTGGAATCCACGAAAAGTAGCTAAATTTGCATTGTTTGTTTATATCCAGCTGAGCCACCAGCCGATTCAAACCTTCTTTCTGTGAGGCAACAGTGCTCACCAATGCGCCTCTGTGTACACCTAGAAAAGCAAAATTACAACAAAATAAAGGTTCACATCTTCTGCCACGTCCCCCTGAATGAGAGGGATTCCATGCCAGCGCCAACTTGAGTTATAGAGGAGCCGGTTTGATCTCCCTCAGCTGAGGCTACCACGCAGACGCCTCCAGTAAATATGACACAGACTCTGATTTTATCATTTAGGTTGGATATGAAACTGTTCCTCATTGCATTGAAGATTGATTGGCTTCAAAATCTATATAGATTACTGCGGCAAGCTTTCAGTGAGATGTTTATTTGTATATGATGTTTATGAGTATATGTTGATATTCACATCCATGCATGTGCCTATATTTGTCAGGATACATAGAGTAGGATCCCTAACAAGCAAATTGATTTGCTGTCACATAGAAAAAAAATTTGTTTCATGACATGCAATTATTCAAAAAATATAGCGGATCGTGGATATTTTTCACAAAAACTCATGCTCACACCAGCAAAAATAGAGTCACACTGTAATTATCGCTTACACACTATAGGGTAGTTCGAGTTTACTTTTGCTCAGTGCTGGGCAGCAGCTGCAGAGACTCATTAAATACATTCCCCACTCGTAGTTAAGATCAGTTATTCATATTCCAATTTTATCACAAACTATGAGTTGTGTTGCAGCATTGCCTGCAAGTATGATTGGTACCTTTGTTTAAATCTTCTCAAATCCCATGTTGGCAAATGAGTAACCTCTGCTTTGTTTACATGCTTTTCGCAACTCAGTGGAGTTATAACAACGGCTGTCCAGCAGAAGCCCTTATGTGGCAGGTTTCAATTCACTTTTCTGGAGCCACAATCCCACCATTGCTTGGCTTGTACATGATTACGAAACACTGCCTTCATTTATCCACATAGCCATCAATATTCTGCACCTGTTAACATTAGTTTGAGGTCACGGTGTGAGGGGGGTTGGAGGCGCAGAAGGCCAGACCCGATCACAACCAGATACCACAGCAGAGATGCAGATGTAACAAAAACGAAGGTGCGTTGTTAATATAATGCAAACGCGACTATGGATGCACACGTCAGATCGATGATGGTAAAACGTAATGCATCGGCAGCACGGACACATTCTGCTGTGTTGCATTATTTGCCTTATCTCCCTTTTTAATTGAGTGCCTGAGTTCACACTGAAAATTGGTTAATAGGCAGAATTGACAGTTGAGAACACGCTGATGTGGACTTGTTATTTCTGGGATTCCAGCTTAAGTTTGCAATCCCCGATGAGTTACGCTCTCACCCGGGGAACGGCGACTGAAGACAGCGGTGTAGTAACCCCAGATATATTGCATTATTTATTAGCTCTAAGAGAGCATAAAAACGTTGAGTTAATGCCCCGGGTGATTTGTACGATGTGTGCAGTTACACTCCTGAAGCAGGTGCCAAAATCTTCCCTGCGCATTTAATGTCGTGATGTGCAGCCAGGAGACGGCCGCCGGGTTCAATTCCCAGTGAGTCTGCTCACAATAAATCGGGGTCACCATGATTAACTTTTTTTTTCTCCCAGAGAGCAGGTTCACAGATGGCGCTACAAAAAGCCCTCACAAAGAGTCGCACTGCACTTTTGTCGACTTTTCCTCTGATGAGACAAGAGCCGTGCGGGCAATAGCAGCCTCATCTCGGGCTACAGAATTGATGCAGGGATGAGATGAGCGGAAAACCACAATGAAATGTGAAATGATGTGGACGGTGTAGGAGTCATCATCGTAAGTACTTGGGAGTGCTCAGCTCTTTGAAATGATTGGCCAATAAAGGACACTTCCATATATGTGTCTGTATGTGTTAGTGCTGTGTGTCTGTTTGTATATATACAGTCCATATGTCCATGTAGTGGTTGGCTTGTATATCTAAAAGTTTACTGAGGGCTTTTTCCAGCTCAAGGCCTTCATCGTTTCAACATGATGAAGCACTTGTGACAACCAATTAGCTGACAATAAATTGATCCAACCATCTGCGCTGGTGTATTCGTGTGTATGCATGTTTGTGTGTGTGCGCATGTGCCTGCATTCCAGTCGATGCTCATGTTTATTGATGAATCCATTACTCATGGTAAACACACACATCGAAACAAAAGGAGGCGAGGAAATGAATAATGACGTCAACACGGCTTAAAAACTGCACTGTGGGTCCAATAATGTCCGTTAAAGTTGGGGAACATTTGGCGTTTATTGGAGGTCGTGGGAATAGTGACCAAACTGAGCTGTTAATTGTTTGTTGTGCTAATTTGTATGACGTCGGGGTGCTCTCGGGGTTCCGTCGCAGGCCGTGTACTGAAAGTCTGACCGCCGTGATCGTATTCGGCAAATTACTGAGAGATCACTTACTGGTTGAGTCCTCAACTGTCTGTTTCAGAAAGAGTGTTACATGGATAGCGTAATGATGCACAAATGATGTCGATATAACAAGTGCCTGGTTATTGCGATATGATTAGGAAGCATCATTGTTGTCCGTTCTCCTAATTAGTCCAAATAGCTCTAATCTTCTCTCTGTATTTGATTTGTGCGCAGAGGCTCATTCCATTCACATTGAACGTTGCATCCGTCGATGGGAGAGTAACTGCAACAGGTCAGTTCACACTTTATCAGCGAGGTTGTAAATTAGAAAGCTTCAGGTGTCAGAGACGAGCACAACATTTTTTTTTTTTTTTCAGTCTGTGGAAATAACAGCCACAGAGCTAACTGCAGCTAACAGAAATTGTTTAGCTAACACAGCAAACAGCAGCTATCAGAAATCTCGCGAAATTGCTTGCTGAATCCACTTCAATCTGCATGAAGGGTTTTACATGTGTGGAGTTTTAAATGAAAAACACATGGTTACTACTGCTTGAAGGTTCTGCAGAAGGGGTAGTTAATTGGTGGTGTGTTTTGTACAACAGACTAATAGAAAGATGTGGTCTGAAGTCTAGTTGATGAAATCAGCAGATCTCAGTAAATATTGTGGAAATCCACCAAATTCCTCTCCGGGGTGGCACAAGAAAATATGGAAATTACAAACTTGTTGCTTTGTCTCCTCTCATTCCACAGCACTTTGCATTTGTTGATTTACGAAATAATTTTCACAGTTGGAGACATATTTGGAAATTTGACAGGTTTTCCAGGAACATGGAAACCCTGCTGTGGCGAGATTTTCTCAAAATATCATTCGGTGTTGCTCAAACTTGGGAACATGGGAAACTGTTGAGGGTTGGAATTTGAATTTGATGGATTTGATATTGGCAAGCAGGACCTGCAGCTAGCTCGAAGATGATTCAACACGTAAGCTTTGTCGTGCTTAATAGTGAGTCATGCATGCAAAGGACACCCCTCTCATTAGCTGTTATTGTGTTGCACCAAAATCATCACTTTTAGAGGCTCAGGGGAACTCAACTGTCATTGTATCAAACTGGTTGTAGGATCCCGAAGTGAGAAACAGCAATGTTCCTTTATCACAGACTGAACCCTTTCATCAAGGCATTTAAGAAAAGCTGAGATGTCCACAGGGAAATACTAATAGACTGCACAAGGAATGTGTGTAACTTGGTAAATGCGGAACATGCCTGAGCTAAGGAGGGAATATTCACAATCAGCAAACCCTCCCCTGATTATAAAATAGAGACACGAGAGCTCGTTTTAGCTACTCACCAGTAATAGAAATGGACACGGACACAGAGTCTTCCAGCGCTAATAAGATAATACAGTCCCAATCTCATAAGGCCGGCAAAAATAACACGTGTGAATACAGAATATAGAATGCTCACTCTGAGTTTAAAGGAAGGGCCAAGCAGCTAGTTGGCTTGTTTTTTTTTTCCAAGTTAGAAATAAGTGCAGTAGAAGCTGGCGTAACTCTTTTTAATTAGGTAATGGCCTCCAATCTCCTGTGCGAATCACAGAAAGAAAGAAGTTTTTTGAAGTTAATAATTTACACACTGGTTTGGGCCAAAGACGCCCCATGAACTTCTTGTATTTTTGCATTTTGCCACGGGAATTACCACTAGTAGTACTTGATGAATGAGATTTCTTGAGAACAATGTCCTATACATTAATAGGAACGTTAATAATACTGTAGATGCATCAAAAGTAACCAAGAAATGCAACTGCTCTTAATAATGATATTAGGGGGAACCATCGTTAACCGTCCGACTAAAATGTGTCTGTTTAGTAGACTTAAAGCTTGTTAATGTTTTCATCTATAATTCGTTTTAATGCCACCAAAAAAAGTCCAGATTTGTAATCCTTGCAGCTCTCACTTACACATAGTCCAACATGGTTACAAGACTTAAATTCACAACACTCAAAGATCTCACTATTTGAGTGAAGATGCCATTTTGAATTGAATGAAGTCAATAGATTTGCCCTTGGCTGATGGGAGATGTACATCACATCAGTAGAATATTCATGGTTCCCTCGCAGAAACTGCCAGATGAGCTACATGGAGATACACACTGGAAATATAAGGGCTGACAGGAAACGTATGCGTCCGTCAGTGAGTTCCTTAATTGCATGTCCATTCCATTTAGTCTGCGGTGTAAGTTTAGAAGTTGGAGGAAATGAGAGGCCAACGAGTCTTTCAACACTTAACGAGTCTTTCAACACTTCCAGCATTTCTTGAAATCGATATTTCTCGAAATGAGAAGGATGATTTCACAATTATCTACTACTTCTACATATTCTATATGATAGTGTGAAAAGTTGCTCGATATAATATGCCATTTGTGAAAAGTGTGCTGCATAATCAATCATCCACAAGTTGGTAAGGTGCATAACATGCCATGTCTTCTGCATTGATTTGGTGCGTTTCTACAAAATGAAAACTATTCATTTCACCTTGAAATAAAGGATTAAAGGCAAAGCGGAAAAGTAAATAGAAATAAAAACAGAAATGGTCGTTTCCTGATTGCGCAAAATCCCAAACAAAGACCTATTTCGAGTAAATGCGGAGAAAATGTCGTTTCTAAACACAACGATCTTTGTTATCTGATGCAGCTGTGACAGAAATTGGTCCAAAACATCAGCAGACAAAAGAGGTGCCCAGTGTGGGACAGAATAAAAGACTTGAGCAGCAAATTGCTCATTGATTTTTAGACTCGAGTGATTCAAATTGAAGAATATCTTAATGAGCACTGATTATGTTACAAAGAAAATCTTCGAGATAGTGATATTACTCTATTTCCTCAGTGAATAAACTGCCAGAATAAAGAAGGTTTCTCTTGTACCCATTCTAAATCTGCACGGCTCAAACAAACAAAAATAGATAAATAGTTAAAAAGTGTCTCGATGCAGAGGGAGAAATGCAGAGTGGATCTGCTCCTTGCTGCCAAACACAATGTGGTATTTAAAACCCTCAAAAGACAAGATGAACTCTAAACCGAGCCCAGTCCAGTTTGCCCCCTGAGCACTTACCCCACAGACCATCTTGAAACATTTACAGATATAAGGACTATCCGCCTACAGTCAATGTTCATTATTTATCCACCTACAACATCATTGACTCATTCAGGCACAAATGTAGCCACATCTGACTAAGCCTGTGGTTATGTTGCCATTATCCTATTATGCTATTATCAATGTTCATGTGGGAAAACAATGTCAGTCTTCTGCAATACCTCTGCTACATAACAAGACGATTGGCCATCGGTCAGGGGACGCGGGGAAAAGAAAATCCTTTTATGCCAGCCTTTTATGTTGCCATGGTGAATATGAATCTCCTTCAAGCCCTCCGAGCCCCAAATTAGCAAAGCACAACAAATGTGAGGTCAGAGCAAGACAGCGACCCCACAGATAATTGACACGACGTAATGTGCGTTTGCGTTACTGTTTTATCGTTACAGGCAGTCGCTTGGTTTCAAAGAAACGGTGGGGAAAGTGTTGCTGCCAGAAAGTTTAAGAGGGAAACAACAAATTGTATAATGTAGCCGATCATTTTTTTTTTCCCCAGTCTGAAAGTCCTGCTCTCCAGTGGAGTGTCTCAACTTGAGAGAGCAATAACTTTCCCTGCTGACATTTTGACGGGAGCTGTCTCACTTAAGTCAGCCTCTCTGAATAAAACCCATTGAGGGAGGAAAGTGGAGGTGTGTGTGAGAGTGTGAGAGTGTGAGAGGGGCCCAGGAGGGACAGCTTTATTGGTCCTTAGTGGACACCACACACATCACCCCAAAATCAAGAGATTTGCTTTCAGTGCAAAAAGTTAATTATAGCTGTAAGCACCAATGTCTTGGCCAATTAATTTGTGACAAGAGGAAAGTGATATAATTTATCTTACTATTTAATATTTTACATACTTCATTGTGGTAGGAGTTGTAGAACTAAGGCTCAAGATTCAGTATTTAGAATTTCCATTTTGGTGTGTCAAAAATTTATAGTTATGAATGGCTTCTACAAAAGATACAGAGATAGATAAATAATTGTAACCTATCGATTTGAGACATTTTGGGTGATACAAAATTAGTGCGTTAGTATTGGAAATTGCTTTTTTAATCAATCATACCTTGTGTGTGTACGAAGCATTCTTGAGACAACCGATTTTTTTTCCACTTCTACGGAGCCCACAATTCCTCTGATGATGACGGTGGGTCCACTCTGTGCCGACGGTACAGAGTGTTTCCTCATGGCTCGATCCCATTTCCAAAAATCCAAAATGACATCGAAGTCTCAAAATGTATTGGGATATCCAGTGAAGAATCATGTAGTCTGGGACATGCGGTCTGGGACTACATGATCATCTCCTGTAGTCCCAGATGCTGAGGTTAAGATCTCTCAGAATTCCATTTTGGTTTTCACAGCTTTCAAAATGCAAGAATCCCCTCCGGTCCAGGCCAACAGTCTGCGTGTCCACTGCAAAAAAAGCAGCAGAGGAGAAGAACAGGCGCAAGACGGTGCTTCAGCATCACAGCAAAACAAGTATGAGGACCACCAAAGGTCATGGAAGGTCACTGAAGGGCCACCAAAGGTATGGCGGTCAATTTAAAGAGCTTGACTCACTTTTCTGGGTTCATTCTCTTTGTTTCAAGTAATTTTGAAAGAGTAGTTTATCATTCGGGGGGGATTTATCTGTGAGTCTTCTGGGAAGTGCGTGAATGGAGACATCGCACACCCCACCACCATGCGATTCAATTATTCAACCAAGTGACTTTGGGAGCAGAATATTTTTGAGCCTCCCACGTTCCTCTTCTCCTCCACCTCACCGCTGCTCTTCGACGTCTCACTGCTGCCATTAAAACGGTTTCTCTGCACTTTGCGTTCTCTTTCCCAAACACACACACACACACACACACACACACACACACTGTCGCTGTCACTGTTTGATCAAACCCCACGACTCAGTCTATGACGCTTTCCGGTGAAAAGCCCAGCAGCAAATAAAAATAAAATGAAAGTGGCTGAATAAAATATGAGCGCGATAATGAATAAATAAAAGTGTGACTGTATTAATAAGGGCAAGGCTGAGGTTCCAGTCAGACAGAATTCAACACACGCCAACATCGCCCACACATATTGCGCTGATGAAAGACAAAGTTGACTGGGTTATCACACACACATACACACACACTTCCCCTTTACCTCGCCGCTGCTCTTCTTTCCTCCTCGTCATTTTCATTTCATCTTCCCCGTAATGTTATGGGTGTATCTGCTTGTTTGAGGTATTTCAGCTGTAACAGTGTTGATGAGTATCAAACAACCACTTCTGTGCTTTCTCTCATGAAACTATCACAGCGAGGTGTCTAACAGGACACCACGCACAATGGGAGTCATCAGCAGAAGCTGTTTGTGTGGCCTTAAATTACACCTTAGCCATGGATACTCATGACAAAACAGTATTGGTTTTTGACCTCAGTCCCTCAGAAACACACAATCTGAGCCAGAACGTTCTAGATCAAGGTGGCAAACTCAAGGCCCAGTTGTTGACCTCTTGATTGCTTGTTAACTGATTAATATGAGTTTCTTTCCATAATAAAACACAAGGATGTGCAACATAATAATAGCAAGGACCTGACTTATTTTTACATCTATTCAAATGGGATATTTGTAAGTTGAATGAGTAAAATTTGTTGATATTAGATATGTCTCGATGTGTATCTACATTTTACACTAACTGACATTACACCTTTTTAAGAATTGCCATTATCATCTGGCCCCTTGATGGCCACGGCCATGGTGATTAGTTTGATACCCATGTCCTAGAACATATGTTTACAAAATTTGTATTTGAAGCCAATTCAGACTAAGGAAACAGAGAAATATACATTTAGAGATCAGCTGGTTGCCAGTTCAAAATACCTCTAACAGTGTTGTTGAAATGTCCTGGACAAGAACTTAGGTTGTTGCTGCTCCTCAGAAAGTTGGAAAGGAGGAAAATAACGCTGAGGCCAGATAGAATCAATGTACAGGTGTGTACTAGAGCTTCACAGGATCAAACCAAAGCCCTAATCTGACGGGTAGTATGTAGACAAGAGAGGGAACAAGAGGAAGGAGAGGAAGAGGAAGACAAAGGACATAAGAGGGAAGAAAATTTGAAAAAACAGACCATGACAGCCTCAAAGGCACATCAGCAGAAACGCACCTGTCACATACTTGCTTCAATGGCATATTCTCACAACACACACACATGCACACACACACACACACACACACACACACACACACACACACACACACACACACACAGCATGTGGGAGAATCCTTGACTGCCTAGTGGATGACAAAGTTCGATGTGAAGTTAGAATTTCAGTCTTCAAAAGTACATTTCTCTCGACTAATTTGGAGGACAGAGTAGCAAGCAATCCATTTACCGTCTTTAAAGCACAGTGACATTGGCATGTGTAAAATAATGCATCAAACTATATGGAAAAACCAAAGCCGCAACCTTGAATGGCAGTTAGTTAACATCTCAAATGTTGACAGCCTATGAAACATAAAGGTAAGCAGCCATTCTTACACAATTGGTTCATACAAAAAGGTCTCCAGCACTCTTTCCACACAGCCCCCCATCAATACATTAGAAGAAGCATGTTTTGCCCTGTTTTGACACTTCCCGAGTCAAATATAAGTCCACAATAAGTATGCTAAACATAATCATTTTTCCTTTGAGAACCTCAGACTGCGGATTTTAAAAAATGGCAGTAGTTTCATGATGATGATAAAGAAATGCATAACAGGCAGTGTCATCCAATTATCTATATTTATTCGAAAGGAAATGTTTTTAAGGAGAGAGAAAAGTACATCACTACTACAACAAAAAAAAAAAAAAAAAAAAAATTGCGAACACATTGCTCAAGATTTTTCCATCAAACATCATGAGCAATGTGACTTCACAGGCCAATGTACAGGCTCCCTACGAAGCACAATAATTATAAAACCATACAGGTCAATATACACACCGCACTAAAACTTCAGACCAACACTTTGATGATGGTGCTCGCGTTGGACCTGGCTGCATATCCATCTAATCATTTTCACATCCGTCATAATTTCTTTCTCTGGGCCTCTCACTGTGAGAGTGTGTGTGCGTTCGCGTGTGTGGCGTACTTAGTGTAAAAGAACTGTATGTTCCTCTGTGTAATCACTGAGGATGTGGGCGTGCATAAGGAGGCCGACTCAATAAATCATACAGTAGCGCAGCAACACTTAATCATATGGAATATTGTTGCAGAAATAAGAAAACGCACACAATCAAAACACGTATAGCCCACACACGAGAATAAGTCCACATGAAATCGACAGTACATACATGTCATTTGTATGTACGGAGGGGCACAAACACAGCCACACAAAGGCTTATTGTTGCCGGGGAGAGAGTGAAAATGAAATCTAGCCCGAGTCATCAGGCCCTTTCTGATGTTGCCTCTCTTTATTCCCATTTCCCTCCCCTCTGTGTCACTGCATCTCAGGGCTGCTGCCTGCCAGCGCTGACACGCAATAATATAACGAAAAACTATTTTCACTTTGCCGTGTGTGTGTGTGTGTGTGTGCGTGCAAGTCTGTGAGGATGCGAGCGGTGCATGAGTGAAAGGTGTGAGGTGGAAGTCGATATGTTTGTGTGAGTCCACATGTGTGTAGAGGCATTGTGTGTGTTAATGTGTGTGCGGATTGTACGTGTGCAGATCTATTACGTTTAATAAGCCTGAGACCCGCAAGTGATGACCCTCGGGGGAACCTTTGGAATGTTTTCTTTGTTCCTAGACTCTATTTGAAGAGCGCAAGAAGGGGAGGTTGCAGTAGAGGAAGGTAGAAGGAAAAAACTGAAAACCAAAGAAAATTGTTATCAACAAAGAGCTGGTGAGACAGAGAGACAGGCAGCGGCGAGATTGTCAGTCGCACCCACGGTGACGCGCATGAATGTGCGCGTGCAGGCATTTGCACACGCACACACACACGCGGATGCTAACATATGGGTTGTGATGCTGTCAGCTCTGTGCCTGACAAAAATGGCAAACAGATTCAACAGTACAATGAAGTGCGTGTGTGCGTGCGTGCGTGCGTGCGTGCGTGCGTGTGCGTGACGGCAGTCACAATGTGTGTCAGCTCTGCTTTTGAGTGTGTCTGTTAACATGGTGTGTGTGTGTGTGTGTGTGAGCAACAACATCCATCCATCATGCTTACTCACTGGAATCTGTTAATGTCATAGCCAGCTGGTAAGAGCTACACACACACACACACACTCACACTCACTCACACACACACACACACAAAGGCAAGCACACCTTTTATGTACAGGCCACTGCATATTTTACACACACACACACAAACACACAGTCACACACACGTACACACACGCATAAACACACACACACATACAAACACACGTGAATTCTCCCTGTCACCTTCACAGCGATTGTACAGGCAATTAAGCTGTTGGGTCGTTGTTATTCTATTATTTCTTACCCCTGCAGTGCAGGTTTGTTTGTATTTTAACTCTTTCATTTTATTTATTTTTCTTTTCATTCAAAAGTAGAGTCGGGAATTGAAAAGCTGCACCTCAGTTATTTTTAACCCACACAGGGTTTTTAGTCATAAAGGCTGAATTACCTTCTGTCAATCCATTTAGAGAGCACTTATCTGGATGAGTGGACGTGGTGCGACCAGAGTCGTTCAGGCTGGACATCTTTTCACTCAGCCACTCCTTTTCTTCCTTGGGAATCCTGGAGCGTTTCCCATGTGCCCCAAGTTCACCTAAAGCTTTCCTCTTACACGGTCTGACAAGGAAACAAATTTTTTAAAACACAGCAGGCGACCTTCACCGACAATTAGAGCAACTCAAACTCTCTCCATGGATGTTATTTGCCTGTTAGTATAATGTCATGAGGTTTGCTCAGTGCTGACTTTTTCTGGTTTTTGTTTGTTGTTCTTTGGTCCTATAACCAACATTTATCATCTAAAACGTTTCTTTGATTGACTTAACCATTACGTAGCAGAATTGACCTTGCAACACGTATTACTTGGAAGTCCTACAAATTCACATAACGTATTGTTTTCCTCTTCCCTGAAACGGTCATCCACTATTCTGCAATTCCCAAACTGTGGCTTTGTCCGCCACGGGGAGTGTGAAAACGAAGCTGGGTGACATATTCCAACAGTTGGTGGTATCCCAACAGCACAGATTGCATTTACACACCAGCGACTCCAGAGAGAGGCGGAGATTGAGCGAGGGACGCATCAATGGATAACTCTTTGTAATTGTGTCATGGCCAATCAGACCCGTAATTGATGGGATCAGAGTAAGTGAGGTAATCAGGCCTTTTTAATCTGGGGATGATTCTCCAAATTAATTTCAGCTGTTTCAAACCAAGATATTAAATGTGATCTGACTAGCAGTGGACTATCTCATTCCCTTAACAGCCAATACTCATTTACCCGCTCAGTGGTACCCGATGCCTGCCCTGCCATGAGTATCGCATCAATAATGAAAAAAAAGATTATTACAAATTTTTCTGAGCTCCTGTTATAGTTTTTTTTCTATGCAGCTCCTGGATCAGGGACATAGTTTAGGTCATTTTCCTGGAAAGTGTCTCTCCATTGAACAGCTCTTACCGTCATGGTAGCAAACAGGTATTTTGTCATCATGCTGATGCTGATTGAATTGCTTAGATTAGATAGATTTGATAGATGGAATGTTTTAGAGTGACTTAACAATCAATACCTGGACAAACAAGGTTATAAATTCAAACTATTACGTATGATTTAACTCTCGTGTAAAAACTCTTACGTTAAGAAATGCAATTGACACCTTGTTCTACGTTTAGAGATGTAAAATGTAAATAATATTATATTATATTATATTATATTATATTATATTATATTATATTATATTATATTATATTATATTATATTATTCAACAGTATCTATAATATTACACCTTTGGATTCTGGCCATGTGTTTTTGATGTCAGTCCAAATGACAATGAGAGATACAGTTCTGGCCGGTCACATCATAGAATGAATTTAATATTATTCACATTAACACACACAGCATTACTAATGTGGCTTTTATTTTTGTTGCGGCAAGATGAGATGGAGGGCTTGGATCTGGAGGGTAAGAATAGAGTAGACAAAAGTGCAGCTCTGTTAGATGTGTGCGGTGACTGCTTGAATTCAATCACGCTTCAGTCGAATCATGGCGTCCCCCAAAAAACAAAAGAGGGAAAGTGGCGTATTTCAAATTGGATTATTATTTCATTCAGGGTCCCTTATTGTTGTGCCATTGTTCTGTTTTTCAGTCACCTGTTTTTTGTTTTTTCAATCTCAGAGGTGATTGGATTGAATTGCACTCAGAGGAACTGCCCCCACTCACCCCCAATCCCAGCCCCTAAATATTGGAGCACTGTATAGTGCAAAATCCAAACTTTAAATCTAGCTGGGTACACAGATTTGCAATGGTTTCAGAGTTTTAGTGGTTGTAGTTGTACTTTCCTTTACCCTTTTAACACAGACGCCTCTTTCAGAGTTTGAAGTTTCTCACCTCCTCCCTGACCACGTCTCTCTGCAGAGCCGGCCCGAGCCCACGGCGGACCGGACGGGCGCGCCCACGGTGAGGAGAGCGAGCCCTCGGACGACGAGATGCTCTCCCTCTCCAGCCAGCGCAGCAGCATCAGCGGGGGGCCGACCAGACCCGAGCCTCCGGCCCAGGCGTCCTCTGCCGCGCCGCCTGCAGAGGAGGTGGATCTGCTGGGCCTGGACGGGGAGGCGGTCAAACCGTCGTGTCCCCCGTCTCAACCCCCATCTGCTGCCGCTGCCACCGTCGCCTCCACGACCACCACCGCCACTGATCTCCTGGGCGACCTGTTTGGAGGCCCTCCTCAGCCCGGAAGTGTGACGTCGTCGGCCCAGTCCACGCCCCATAAAGTAGCCCCCAACAGCGCCTCACCTTGCCCGTCTCCTGTGCCACCTGGTGAGTTTCAGGTTCACTCCCACATTGCCTGCTGGCCTCATACCTCACAGGGCCATTTAATCATTGGATGCACAACCCTACAAATACACACACTCTGTCACAAGTGGGATCATTTTTGACCCCAATTAAAATTCTCAAAATATTATTTTCTCAAAATGAATGAAAACATAAATAAAAAAAAATGTTAATATAGTAATAATTTCATAATTAATTCACAAATGAAACCTTACATTTTATAATTTATTTATTTATTTTTGTATATCATAAAAATATTGCCTCATGTCACAAACATGTTTGATGAGGAACACCTGGAATACAAATATATTGTAATTTTTCTTCATAAAGATTTTCAAGAATAACAACGCCTTGGGTCATTTGTGACCCTATGTGTGCATCTGAGGGTTAATGTGGCCCAGCAAGCACTTCCAAATAAGGCCCCAGTGCTGTATGCGTCTCTCCCTCTACCCTGCAATACCCAAACCTTCCACTAGATTGCACACTCCAGTCACTCTTAACCCTCCCTAAAGCCAAATCAGTGAACACCCCATTTGTGTTAGTCCATCAAGATGTGAAATACATAATCGCCTCTCTACCAAACACTCGGTTTGGTCTGCAAACAAACAATGATGAAAAAAAATTAGACTCCAAACCATGTCTTATAAACTAAGAGGTACAATTTTTTGTTTGAAATTACAGACAAGCAGTAACAAAAGATGCAAAATATACAGTACAAAAATATTTGAAAGGTTGCAGCCACATATGGTAAAAATAGTTGTAAATGTTTGGTACAAGTATGTAAACAATGCATAAAGATCACATCACATTCATCAACATGACTCACAATGAGTATAATTTCCCTCAGGAAGCATTCCTGATTCTAACCCTGATTTGTGACACAGAGCTCATTCGCTACAGTCTCTTACCATTGGTTCTGTCTCCTTCAGCGTTCGACCCGTTTGGGGCGGGGCCTATGCCGAAGCCTCAGGACGTGATTGGCCCCTTCCTGGGAGCAGGTAATGCCGTGCGCTCGCTCGCCCTCACCCACCCAGCAGCCTATGTGTGTGTGTGCGTGTGAGGCTGGCCTCTGTTCTTCTGCTGCCAGCACAGTAGTATCAGGAATTATTGCCACATATATTCAACAATATGGCCCCAGCAAGCCCTAATGGAGCAAAGCCTCTGCAGGGGATGGGTACTCCTTTTTTCACAGAGATGATAAATCGTAATGTAGAGAATTATAGCAGCTGCAGCAGTATCTCAGAAGAAAAAGTGTGTATTTGGTAATCAGAGGCATAAATCAGACTAAACTGCAGCAACTGTCGCGTACATAAAGAGATTTGCATAATCTGGAGGACAATTGTCCTGGTGCAGATCAAATACAAACTCAGAGACGGAGCCATTCCGATGACACAGTGAATGAGGGTTGTGTTTTCATCCCTCCCTCCACTCCTCTCTGACGTCCCTCTCTTGTGTGCTGACGCCAGTGTTGCGCTTTTTGCTGCATCATTCAGGGGTTTGTTGATAACGTGTGACCTTGTGTGGAGGTCAAGAGAGTATCCTGATCTTTGCAGGGATGACAAAGCCCTTGCATGATTTTAATCTATTTTGTCAAACGCCAACTCGATGACACACACTCACACACATACACGTATACTAACTCACACATACACAGCTGTCTTGAAGCTTAAACTGGCCCTGATGGAGTCCGATTGTGGTTGTTTTTCTTTCTGTCCCCGACCAGGACGGAGTTCTCCCGTCCCTCCTGCCACTCCCACCGTCAACATTCAGCAGCAGAATGCGATGGGAGGCTGGGACTGGAACCGAGCCGCCCCCACAACCACAGGTACAGCTCTCAAAGTGTTCACCTCAATGTCTTTAAGATTCTAAGTGGAATTTAGGTATCAACATGTGGAAAGTACGCTCACCGGTCCTCCAAGCTCAATATTTTAAAAATGTAGAAAACACAGACTTGAGCTTGATTTGATGTGATTTTGTCACAGTTGCACATTTGTTTTATTTTTTGTATTTGTTTATTTACCATATATTCAGCTTTATCTATTTATTTCATTTATTTATATGTGTTATTTGTCTGTTGAGATTTTGTGTTCTTGAGTAGGAGGAACCAGTGCATTCACATACACACACACAAACACATAGATTCATCATAGATTTTAGTGTGGGACATTTGTTTTACATTTTGTTATCATGAAATTATATTAGTTCACATTTATATTGTATAAAATGTAAAATGGATTCATATTTGATCCATAATTGAGTTTTATACTACAGTCTAATGAAGGTCAATTATCTGTGAGCAACAGTATAACAATGTCTAAGGGAGTGACTGATGTTTTCTGACAAGTATTTTGTTCTAAACTCATATTTTGTGATATAAATGATCAGGCGGAGGCTTCGGAATGGGGAGCCGCTCGGCCACCACTAGTCCAACCAGCTCGGTCCACAGCACGCCGACCCATCACGCCAAACCAAACACGCTGGATCCTTTTGCCGACATAGGCAACCTCGGTGGCAGCCTGGCAGGTCAGATTGGAGAAGTGATCTCGTCCAATCAGTCCGATTGTTAGCTACGAGTCAATTTTTTCAAGGCCTCTGTCCTTGTCTCTTGTCCTCCAGGAGGATCTGGCTTCTCCAGCAAGCCGACCACCCCCACCGGATCGAATCCGTCCTTCCCACCGATGGGATCGCCGTCGCGGCCCCCTCCCTCCCCACAGCACACAGGGGGGTGGCAGCCGTCCACTGGAGCCGGCTTCCCTTCCTGGCAGCCGGGCAGCGCGGGCGGAACGGGATGGCAACCCCAAGGATCAGGCCCCGCCCCTCAACCCAAGCCCAGTCCCAGCCACACCTCCATGCCCCACACCTCACCCCAGAACAGACCCAACTACAACATCAGCTTCTCGGCGATGGGAGGCGGCTCGCCCAGCGCCGCAGGCAAAACGCAGGCTGCCATGGGTGAGCGATCAAGTTTGATAGATCCATCTGTCGACATCTTTTTTTTCCTTTTTTCTTTTTTTTTGTGTTACTGATATTTTTCCCACCTGTCGTCTCGATGCCAGGCTCCAAGCCCAAAGCAGCACACGCCGACTTTGACGACCTGCTGTCCGCTCAGGGCTTTGCAGGGACCAAAGAGAAGAAGGGGCCCAGGACTATAGCAGAGATGAGGAAGGAGGAAATGGCCAAAGAGATGGACCCAGAGAAACTCAAGGCAGGGAGATAAAAAAAAACCCTCTTATTCTGTTAAAACAGACAACCAGACCTGAAACCCGAAAGGTCTGCATTTTTTAGTGTGCGATCATCATTCCACTGTTCTATTCTGTTCCAGATTCTGGACTGGATAGAAGGGAAGGAACGCAACATTCGCGCCCTGCTGTCCACCATGCACACTGTGCTGTGGGAGGGCGAGACACGCTGGAGGCCCATCGGCATGGCCGACCTGGTGACGCCTGAGCAAGTCAAGAAGGTCTATCGCAAAGCCGTCCTGGTGGTCCATCCAGATAAGGTGAGAAAGATCAATTATATGTTTACATTCGACACTCAGTCGAATAAGTCATTGCAGTCAAACAAATTCAGGACAATCAGATGTTTCACAGCCGTAGTTTTATGAATTAATCTTGCAACAGTAAAACAGACATGTCCTAACACAGTATGATACCAAAGACAGCAACACAATAAAAACCGTTAAAGCGAGTACGACCTCAACCAGACGAAACGCCAGCGGACCTAAGGCGGGCGTCAGCCAGTCAAACATGTAGCTCCTTCCTACCGTCTGATTGGCTACCTGGCGAACAGTCTCACCAGTTTCACTCAGGCGGTGGATGACGTCAAAAATGGTGGCGTTGTTTTCGGGCACGAAGGTGCAGCACTCGGTACCGATAACCGCGCACGTTCCCCCTCGAGCCGCTAGCAAGAAGTCCAAAGCCGCCCTGTTTTGCAAAGCCAGGAGCCTGACGGAAGCCAGCTCGTTGGACATCATGGCGAGGGCCTTCCCCGTTTCGTTCGCGATGACTTCGACGGCGGCGGACAGGTCACCGATTTGGTCCAAGGTGGACATGACGCCGTAGAAAGGGAGGATGGTGCCGATCATGTTCTTCCAAGCAGACTGATGATGTGTCCCGAAGATATCGAAGAGGCTGCGGCGCGACCGGTGGGGAGGGTGCGGCTGTTTCTTGGGAAGGGAGTGAGTCACCCTCATGGCCGGGACGACGTAAGCCAAACCACATCTCCCGTCGTAATCCACCGGGAGATGCGGGTAGGCGAGGTTCCCGCACACCCAGTACATTCCCACCGGGGAGGAGATGGAACAGGTGGCCGAGCGGCGGGCCAAGGCGTTGAGGCGAGCAGTGCCCGCCACCTGCAGGCACTGCTGAGGTGAAGACGCAAAATAATTCATGTCGAAAGTGCTGTGCTCCGGATCCCATTTGTAAGTCTGAAGGCAGTCAGAGCGTCCCAAGGGTGTGCTGCCTTTGTTCTCCAGGCACCAAGACAGAGGCTGAGGTAGGACGACCGGAACGGGTTTGGGGGTTTCGACGCAGCGGTAGCAGTTTGCGGATCCGGCGGAGCAGTTTAGAGGCCTCATCTTCATTTCGGCGTCGCTGGAGCAGCCGGATTGGGGGTAGGGAGTGGAAATGTGCAGCAGGCGGCAGGTGTCGCAGTCGGAGATGGGCAGGGCCATCAGGGGGAGACCTTCCCCGGCCGTGTAAGGGGTGAGGCCGCACACGTAGCAGCTAGAGTTGGGCCGCGTGTGGTTGGCCACCTGCCACGCCATCGTCAGGAAGGTGTTGATCTCGTCGTAGCGCGCCGGTGAGGAGGAGACAGGGGCACTGTCCACCCGGAGCAGCATCAGGAGGAGAGGGAGCAGATGTCCGATCACGGGGGAAGACATGGATGTGGAGGCTGGTGCGGAGCGTTTCATTTTTGAAGAATTTGACGAAAGATCTGGACGCTGATGACTTCTGTGAAGTATACGAAGTCTACATAGCAGAATTACAAAATTAGTGGTTGGACAAAAACAAGAAGGATCACAATTATAATCTCAATATATGGTCATATGTTTTTTGTTTTTTTTAAGAAAGACTCACCTGCGGTTCAGCCACACCAGCAAAACTGTTGGTGGAAAATGTTCTGCTTAAGATCTCTGGTAGAAGATGCTGTGCTTTCCCTTGCAAACCCCGTATGAGGAGATTATAAAGCCTCTCCCTCTCTGTCTTATCAGAAACACACAGAGGCGGCAACCCCAAATGTAAACAATCAATAAAGTCTATCAGAGCGACGCTAACCTAATCAATACAGCAGGCAGGCTTCCAATCAGGCCCCTGAACAGGCTCAGGCTCAGGCACACACGCTCGAAGTGTGATGTGTTAGTGAACCACACAGAACACATCACAGCAAATGAGAATATTAATTCACAGATAATGCACGACGTTAAGAGGTGTGAACACACACACACCCTTGCACACAGAATCCACACACAACGATTTAGCTGCTCTCACATTGTGAAACAGTGGGATTCACAGTGTATTTGTGATACAAGTGGCTAATGTATTTTCAATTTATTAAGTAATGGTACTTTTGTTTGTGTCTTTAATTTCTGATTGTTTCAGATTAGTTTCTTCAATTTTCCAAGACAATAGTACCACATACTGACCTTCAACAGCACAGTATGGTGGTTCTATTTTTTTTTCTATCATGGATTTCAACAAATCCCCTCTTATAATCTCAGCAGGTTCTGGTTCTCCTTTATCTCAGATGAATGATTTGTTCATCACAGCAGCACTGAAAACGCTACGATACACAAGACCTGTAATATAGCATGTCAATGTCCGATCCCAGTCGATTTCTGCATGTAAACGCACAATTCAATCAGACCGCTGACTCTGGTTGTCTCCCCTGTCTCCTCGCAGGCCACGGGACAGCCCTACGAACAATATGCCAAGATGATTTTCATGGAACTCAATGATGCCTGGTCGGAATTTGAAAGCCAAGGACAAAAAGCGCTCTACTGAGCAGAGAGAGAGAGAGAAAGAGCAAAAACGAGGAGAGGTTTCCGCTCGTCATCTCTCCTTACCCCCCCTGACAACATCCGCTTTTATACCTGTGAGCCATGCCTCTGATCACACACACACACACGCACCTACCATCTGCAAAAGACTCTCCACCTGCGGTGAGCAGACTAACAGTGTAAACACCAAACGACTCCCTTCGGTTCTAACCTACCTACAGTACAGTAAGTACGTAGTGCGACTTGTCCGTCCTCGTCAAGCGTGTTTGCCTCCGAACCCCACCTGCCGCTCAAAGCCGGCTGGCCGTGGCGGCTGGGACCACCTACTGATAAACCTGGCGGAGACGAGAAACAACAGAAGATAAGAACAACAAAAACGCATCAGGGAGCATCGAGACGGCTGCGAGGCCGAGCCGCTGCGTCTGAGACGGCAGACTGAGACTGCGTAACCAGAATCTGTTTGCGAATCCCAAAGCGGGCCGTGCGAAAGTGTTACAGGGGTGTTACAAAACAAAAAAGCCAACGGTGGGCATCGGCAATAAAGACGACAGGTCTCAGCGCCTCCGAAACGTATGCATGAGAGAGCAAAAGGTAGATAGTGTCACGTCTCTTCAGAGTTTGTGTGGTTTTAGGAAAAGGGTATGTACAGATCCATGATTACTACTCATTCTGTAACATCTATTTTTGCATGAGAGGAAAATAATGTGATCCATGACAGCACAACCTAACTCTGAATCGATGCAGCTTTGGAGGAAAGTCTGTTATTTTTTTACTGCCTCATTCTTCCATTCCTCCTCATTACTTTATTTTTTTTCCATCAATGTTTTCTTGAATTGCTGTTGTTGGTTTAATTGTGCATATCAACAGATTCCAGGAACGGTTCAAAGGTTTTCGGGCCATAATGCTGAAATATGATAAGGACTCAGCTTCAGCTAGCATAATTGTATTTGTGGTGTCTCAATTACTATGCCATGATATCAGATGAGTGTTTGTAAACAAATGCACAATCTCACCCAGAGGTCAAAGGTTAAAATGTAGGATAGCAGGGCCAAAGCCCAAAATCATTCAAAAATTTATTAACATCACAAACGTTACAAAATATCAAATTTATGATTTGATGTTTGCCGCTTATTATTTTATTTACCTCATAATGTGTGCATCAAATTGCTAATTGAAACAATTGTAGGTACACTGGGGATACGAGATCGCTCCTTGAGATAAATAGTATAAGCCAAAATAGTTGTAGTTGCGGGTAAGGTTTTAATTTTTGAGACATATCTCAACAGATTTTGCCTCTAATGTCAGTTTGTGAGGAGGGAACTATAAAAAAAAAACAAAAGAGAAGAGTGAGAAATGACTCCAATGTTTCACTCGGGGTCTAATCTTAATTCTGCATGATGACCCCCAAACCCTCTCATCTCGGATGCATCTACACACACACACACACAGATAGACACTAACCATGCAACCACACACATGCAGCGAGACAAGATGGACTGTTCACAATTTGGGAAGGCAATTTCAGTTTTGAAACGGCGTGTTACGCAAGTGTGTTTGAAACAATCACGTGAGACTGATAAGTGATTCTTATCTGCAGGCCACTGCTGCTGCTCTGTGTCTGAAACCGTTGTTTTCCCGTGGGAGACGCAGTGTGCAGCTCTACCACGTTTTCCTCCGATGACTTGACGTGATTTGTTTACCTTTACTAGACTTGAAACCCATCTCCGTACTGACGCTTTTATTTATTTATTTTCCCATGTGGATACATAACAATGCAAATTAGTTTTTCAGACATTATTTTAACAGTTTAGATGCAGAATTTGTGTTTTTTCAACCATAACCTCCTCATTCTACATTGTCCACAGTGAGCTAGCTAACGAATGTCCCCCCGTGCACCTCCATGTCCCTGTCCCCATCACATTGATCCTTTATTCCCTTTTAGTGAAAGCTCTACATGTTTACAAGGAAACCTGGAAATTGACGAAAACAAGACAAGAAGTGACTCAAACATGTCTTCTGTCGAGTCCTGTAGATGTGTTTCCAGCCTTTTCGTCTTGAAAAAGTTGGACATCTGCTCAAACATGTTGACCTAGGTCTTGGTTTCTTTTTGCCATGTGGCACCCTCACTTTTCTTAGCGCTGGTCGAGTAGAAGTTGGAAACACTTTGCAGACTCTCTCTCATTCTTCTTCGACATTGTCAACATCGTCATCCCCCACTCGCTTCTGCACTGAGGACGCTGACCGCTGAACACGACCTGGTAGAGGTAAATCGAGGAGGCTCCGCATCCCCGTGGAATAAGAGACGTTTTACTCTCCGTAGACGTGAAAAAAACTGTACGTAACCCGCATAACCTCCCTCGCTGACTCGCGACTTAGTCTACAATCTTACTCTGATGTTGAATCCTAACCTGTATATCGTAGTCGATGGGCGTGTGTTGTGTGAACCTGTGGTGCGTATGGAAGTGACCAGATTTGGATACTGAATCCTCCGGCCCCACCCCTCCCTAACCTGCCCCCCCAACTCCTGTACTTGATGTGTTTGGCTGTCTGCTGTTGAAGTATTACTACATTGTGTTGACATGTTCCCTCTCAGTTCAGTTGACCCATTGGCAGGATGTACATAATCCAGTACAACGCACAACAATAAAGAGCAAACCGAAAACTCAAGGCAGCTACCAGGTTTGACCGGGTCCTTCTTTCTCAATGCAGCCTCAGGTTAAGGTACAGAGTAAGATGGGGGTGGAGGGCCCATCTAAAAATAGAATGTTGCAGCTCCGATTGCAGGTTGCAGTTGATTTTCGGATCGTGGAAAGCGCCTAGAGATAACGTCTGCTTTGAATTTGCGCTATACAAATAAAATTTGCTCGACTTGCCTGGACATTCGGCAGTGCATCTTATGGTCGCTAGGGGGCAGAGGTGCACCAAACAGCAGTAAGGCTATTAAAAGTTGCGAGGGGCTGGTGGAGCCAGGTGTTGCGCAATGCTTTGCCAAAACTTCAATGTAGCTCGAAATTGTTATTTTATATTTCTTTCTCCTTTCTCCCAGTGAGTATGTTAACCACAGGTCAAATATTGATCAATCCAAAATTTCTTATTGTAAATGCAGAAATGCCAACACACTTGCAGACATTCACTGTATGGAGATATTATATAATATTATATTATATTATATTATATTATATTATATTATATTATATTATATTATATTATATTATATTATAGTAGATTTTCCTATATTATTGTAGGGATATTTTTTGAAACATGGATGTACTGTAAACCTGTTGTACATACAGTATGTAGGGTAGACATAATTATTACACAATGTAAACATTTTGATGTACATCTAACTAAAAAGCACAGTAATAGCTTTAGGGCTACGCCTCCATCCGCTTCTGCTTTTTATGATGGCAGATTCAAAGTTCTGATGAGAGATTTTTCCATCATAAGTACCTCTGTTTGTAATTACGGTAGGAAAGATATTTAAGTACTTCAGATGTAGTAAATAAAACTTAATAAGCCCACCGTGTAACACAGAAGTCTAGATAATAATGCCATCAATAATAAGTAGACGGCACTTCAGGACAACGGTGGAAAACACACCAAAATAAAGCCATAAACGTGGTGAAGGTGTAGGAGCTGGTGTAGCACTCCCAGACTGTTGCTCCTTCATCTGGCCTCCACTCATATGGGAGCAGTTATGGGTTGATCAGTTTTCCTTGAGGGGGCCCAGGATCCGGGAAGAGGAAGACTGCAGTGTCAGTGTTGTTGTACTCACAAGGAAATTTAGAGTAATTGAAAATTACCCCCTGAGTGAGTGATTCAGTGAGAAACGTGGAGCTGAGTGCTGCACTCTTCACTTTTTCCCCCGGTAACTCTGCCGCGCCGATGGCGCTGACGCACAGCCTCGGTCCTCAAGACGGACCGGCCCGCTGATGGATGTAGGTCATTACTACAGGCCGGAGCATTATTCTCAACATAACCTACATCATTAAACAGGGGATCAGACTGTACATCACAAACGCACACGCGCGCACGCACATGCACGCACTCATCTTTGGCAGACCTTCGGATATTTTCTAAGTCATTAACAATCTGGCGTGTAGGCCCTGACTGCATTTATCACGATTTAAAAGTCAAGAATGACAGAAACAAATGGATATTCACTATATTTTTGAATCAGTCATTGTATTGTGATTGATATCTAAGAGGGTGATGGCTACATATGCAATGTGTTTTTTTTTGTTTTGTTTTTTAATATTGCAACATTTCCTGTAGAACTTTGTGGTAGGAGCAGCTTTGTAGAAACGAGGAGGTTCCCTGTTCAATTCTGGATCCAGACTGACGTCATGGTGCCCTTGAGCAAGACGCTTAACTGCTCCGTGGGGGACCTTTCTGCTTTCTGAGCAGCCCACCGCCTCTCAAAAAAATGGAGGCCTGTCAGATCCAGAGTAGCAATGTCCTCCAGGATGAATACAGAATACCCAAGTATCTCAAATCTACCATAGTTTTCAGTGTCATCACAAAAATATAACAATCAAATGTGTCTGCCGAGATGTTTCAGCCACTCGCTCAGAGGAACGCTGTGTGTCCTCGGGGCCGTTCGTGTGATGAAATCTACTGAGGTGTGGTTGCTGATTATATTGTTTATTTGAGGGCCTGTTCCATCATATGAAGATTCCTGGGGAAAATTCCTGAGATGTCAAGAGTGTCTGAGAAAGTTGTGGTCCTCTAATTTCACCAGCTAATTATTACCTGTGTCGCCCAATTGTGCTCGCAGAGGAGTGGATGAGAATTGACGAGAAGAATTCCTTTCGTGCTCAATCATCTGGATTTTGATAGATATCGGCGATTTCTTTCAACATATTTGTACATTCGCTATAGTTACAGCGCATTTTAGGCCGTCCCTCGGTACTTGAGTACTTACTGGTGTAATTTTAAGGATATTACCCAGTACTTGCGTCCCAAGCAACATCCGAGAACTGATGTATTTTTGCACATATTTCATCATATGACACCCTGCCTGTCTGAATTTGAGCCCTCCTCATTATTCTAGGAACAGTTGGCTGCTCCGGAGGGCTTCTGCGGGGAGAAATTTGAGTGCCTTGCTGAAGAGCACCTCAGCTTTGCTATCAACGTCTGTCATTAGAACGTAAACTCGCAGGAATCAGACTGTGACGGTGAAAGTTACGGAATGGAAGCACCAGCAAGACAGAAAAATTTAGAGGCAATTTATTGTCCAACAGCCTGCACCCATCAACATCATCTGAAGCAGACACACAGACGTATTAATCCACCTGTCCATCCCCTGGAAAACACTATTTCTGTTATTTCTCTGTTGCGCTTTCATCTGATTAGACTTAATTTGACTCAGTAAATTACATGTAGTGAATCAATGCCGCTGGAACATTTGTATACTGAAGCATAAACATGAAAAACATTCTGAGTGTGTTCAGTTTCGAGGGAGGGGTTGTTTGTTTTGTTTCTTTTTGTGGCTGCCAATGGATGCTGAAAGCGCACCCAGAAGAAATTGAAATGAATAATTTAAATTATACAAACAAAGTGAATGAATATTTGATATTTCAAGAATGAAACTGTGATTGAAAACTGTTTTCTTCCTTTCGAAACACTCATTAAACGGCAGCCTAAGAGCGCTGTGAATTACCCATCAAGTGGACTTGGATCCATATAACACATAATTTCTTTGTTTTCTGGAATTTTCACTTGGTCTCCCCCTGCTGTAAACATAAAATAGTACGTAGAGTAAATAAATACAAGAAGTCAAAAAGGATATGCACTGTTGAAAAATGATGATTAAAACTGATGGTACAACTCTAGGTAAAAAGAAATAAAAACATCAGAGGTCTGATAAGATGATTCCTGTATTCTTGTATATCATAAAACGTCTCATTTGGAAGAGAGGGGTAGTTGCCGAGGTGGACAGTGCAACTCAACCCACTTTTTGAACTTTACCACATACGGGAAGGATAAAAATAGATGGAAAACGATGGATCTGGACACTTAACAAGCATTGGATTCAGCTGTGCAGCTGTGATAGTGAGTAACAATAATGTGTATATTTAGCCTCATAAATTCATCTGGCTGTTGGTAGGGAAATTTATTGACACCCTCAAATTTATTCTGGGCTCGTGCTTTTTTTGGGATCCCTGCGAGTGTCACAGACTGAATCTCCTCTGTTCTCACAGCCGAGGGGACAAAAATTATTTATGTGGTATCACGTAAAAGTTGAAAATGCATTCCTTGCTGTGTTATTTGCTTCGCCGTGTGAACCTGTGACACCTTCTCCACCATTTAAGGTGGAAGACATTTAGTTTATGTGTCTGTCGGCGAATCTATTTTGAAAGGAAATAGAGGGTTGCTGGTTTGATTTGAAATTGGCAAATTTAATAGCGCCGCATCTCAAATTGTTTTTTGCCAAATAATGTTTTTCGTGGCCTCTCTGAGTAGTCGGCTGGGGAGACAGACCCCGAATGCAAAACAACATCACATCTTCTTACAAAAACCTGCAAAGAATTTCCTCTGGGGGCGGATTTTCCCCAGACCTCCCGCAGAGTTGGTCCTCAAATTATTTTAATGATCTTCTTGTCTGTGTGTGTTTGACTCAACGCTGCTATATGATGTTTTTCGTCCATGTTTTGACCATAAAAGCCAAGCCACTGTTTTTTTTTCTTTTTTTCGTGTAAATCAGACCTGCAGATGTGAAAATTGTGGGTAATCCACACATGGGTAGATAATCAATACCTGTACTTGACTTTTGTAACTTCTTGACAATACCTGTACTTGACTTTTGACTTTTGTAACTACTTGAAATTGTCTTATTTGCTGCTGTAAGTATAATGTGGAGCCACCACACGAATCTTCACAATGATATTGGAAACAGTGACTTCTGACATTCAAGGATTCTTATCTTATCTTATCTTTAAAATCCACAGTGAAAGTCCGGTAACTGGCGTTACGCAGCAATACGCGGATTCTAAAATGTTTTATTTTTAGGATGGCAAAGGGTGACGAAAGATGGGCTTAGCTCAGATTTAGCACCTGGACATTGATCCTTTCTTCCACTCTACAGTTACACAGCTGAAACGTGTACACAAAAACAACTAAAGCAAGCAACAATACCAGAGGGCACACACGTACGCACACACACCCAGATGCCAGCCAAATACCAGCATGCACACACCGGGCATGCAACACGAGGTCGGAGTGACTGGTGTGTATTCTAACACTCGGGGTCAGAAATAGCAGTGCACGCCTAGAGATTGGCGAGGAAGAGGTGCGCTAACATCTGTCAGTGCTATGCGATAAAAATCCCCCCGATGGCCCACATAAAAGTCTGGGCGACATGTTTTGGCGGAGTTCTGCTGAAAATGTTGCTCCCAGCTTCCACCCTGCCTCTTTCCAGGGTTCAGGAGCTCAGGTCAAGTAGGAGGGAGACTTCTGGAGCTGGATTGCGTGTGAGTCACTTGGTGAGTCGTTAAGTTTGACTTTTTCTGCAAAAGCTGGAGAGAGTGACGCTAACTAGCTGGGTTAAAGCCGCCAAGGCTGGTTGTTGGTGAATAGCAGGCTCAAGGTTTGTTTTGCTGCTTGTTTGTTTGTTTATTTCACCTCAGACGTGATGACGCAGAGAGCGTCTGTGTCTCTATCTCGCGTCCTCAAACGCCTCCCTCTCACATTCAGAGCTTTTCCAAGGGATCAATTCCATTATGTGACCAAGCCCAAACTCACCCAAACAACAGTCTGTCTAGAACCAAGCACTCGCCTGGCGGAACTCGATCCGCTCGGCCTCTTGAAACTCATGCCAAAACTCTTCTCTCCCCACAAGGACCGTTCGTAGAATGTGAACTGATGTGAACCTTTGCTTTGTAGCGTCGGTACACCGCGGAAAATCGTAAACACAGAGCCATTGTAGCGCGCATCCGTCAGTCGAGATGCAGTTGTAAATTTAGAATAAGACCATACAGGGTAGCAGCCGAATCGGGAAAACGCAGTACTACCTGGAAATTACTCATTTACCTTATACCCCGAATGTGCGCTAACTCTTGCCGGTAGGAGTCGATACTTGCGGTAGAGTTTGTTTCACATTAAAGCGCATCATGTGCTTTTGCTTCATAGTCGACGTTAAATGTGGCGTGCCGCAAAAAGCAGTAATCACAGTGGCAGCGTCTGTGTCAACATGTTGCAGGCACTAATTGGCACATTTTTCCCATTTGCATGACTATACTTAATGAGGAAACTGGCAAGAGTCCCACATAAAACAAATCTGGAATGGGGCGGATCCAAACTTGTGTGGCTTTTTTTTTGTAAGCTGGGGCATCGAACGGCAACACACAAGAGTGGCACTGAGTAAATGGAAAAGTATTTGCCAGAGGCAGAGTCACCGTGAAGTCAGGCAGCAAACTCCTAATCTCACATCAACATTTTGCCTTAATGCTCATACATGCGATGGTGTGACGCTGATGAAAATGGCAGACCTATTTTATCTTCATATTCAAAGTTGGACGTGACTCACGGTCACAGTGGATGTTTACCGCGGCCGATGTGCAATTTTCATTTACCTCGGCGCGCACAGGTGATTCGCCAGCTTCCGCCTGCTATTACATTAATATGTAGTGTCATGTTGTGTTTTTCTTGGCACGGCATTTTGCATCAGTCGTTTTGCATCTGATAATAACAGAGTTGCCTCCATTAAAGCGGCGCACGCATTCCAGGAACGCATTTAGTGATGTGAGGTGGCGGCGAAACCTCAGAAAAGACACGTGGAATAACGCGATTAAGACAAATGAGTTGTGGCTTGAAGTATTGTTATTGGGTCGGAACGCAAACAGCCTGCGAGTCACTCAGCAGACCTCACATGCCGTGCCACAGTTTGATGAGTTTACATGGTGGAACAAAGTGAATTTGATTCCATCTTTATCTTGGTATATCCATGGCTGCCCTGATTCATCCAAACCATGCAAGATTGGGTTCAGTTCAGTCAAGAAAAGGAAAGTTCAGCTCATCTCAGTGACAATACGATCGCACAGCACAGCTAAACATGAAACACACAACAGCAACTTACTGAACTGGATCAATTTAATGTAAACAAACATATTTGTAGGACAGGACACTTGATTCTCCCCCTTTTTTCCAACCATCTTGTCTTTCTGGTGGTGTATCGTCTTTCCTATTTCTTTCCTTTTAGTCTCACTCATTACAAATCAGTCTACCTCACTATAAACATTTGTAATTTACTTGTTTTCATTAGGTCTCATTCACGACACCCTAGGTCAGTATTGTTTTGGTATCACTCTCCGTGAGGCGGCGTGGATTGGTGCACCCTAGATAAAGGTCCTTAGTTACTTGTGATGGATGGCCTCTTCGGCTTTGTAACGCCCATCAAAACGCAAAAACAAAGGCTGCTCACATAAAATGTAAGAGACGTTAAAAAAACAAAAAAAAAAACAAGCAAGAGCAAGCGGGGGCTGCTGGTGTGGCGAGACAGGCACAGGATTACAGACACCGAGCAGTGGCAGCAGATCGATACTCTATTCGGAAACGCCGGGTCTCCTCCTCGTAGAGGCGGCGGTTAGGGACTGTTAAAGTTAACACCTGCTTTTCAAAGATGCTGACTCATGGTCGCTATTGCCTTTTGCCACGGCGGTGACCAGCCGTGATGAATAAGCCTCTGCCAGCTGCAGCTGCACATTTCGCACGTTGGCCTCCAGTTTTCTTGAGTCTTCGCAGCCCAGAAATGCGTACGCCTTAAACCAAATGCAGGTATTTACTGCTGGGAGCCTTTTCAGTCTTTTACCAGCACGACCCCCTGCCTGAGCGTGGAGCATTAGTCAGCGTGGCCCAGGGTTAAACCTCCACTTTGACCTGTTGAGTGACTTTCTGGTTGTGTGTCGGTTGTTTTCACCTTCTGCTGTTCTTAAAGGACGCATAATGAGACATCACAACATGGTTTTTATTTACACTTTAACAAATGTAGCTTTGCCTTAGCCTGTTGTCAGGGGCTTGGCTTAGGAAGTGGAGTGCAATACCAGGCTGGTGAGCAGACGGTTTAGCTGGTTCAGGTCTTGGTCTCGCCTGGTACCAGGACATCTAAGTTTCGATCCCAGTATCCTCATACATAGCAAAGTGCTTAAGGAAGACACTGTTGAAGTGTCCTTGAGGATGATATTGAATCTCGAACAGCTCTCGCAGTATGTACTGTAGGTAGTTAGGTACTTTATAGATCCGTTGATCTTGCGATCCAGGAAATTAAAGAGAAGGTATATCTCTCCGTTGGGGAGACGAACCCCGGTCTTCCATGTGACTGGTGGAGATACTGTCCATTATACTCACGGTACCTCAATATACAAAAAAAAGTACCTTTTTTGCGTTTGACCCATCCAAGTTGTTTGTGGCCTAGCGGGTTGCTTGGTAAGGTACTGTATCTAAGGAGCAGAAGGGAATACACTCTCCTGCTCAAGGACACTGAAGGACACACACATAGGGGAGTCTGGAATCATACCACCAAGCACCACTTGAGCAGTATGACTGTCCGCCATATTGGCTAGCATCGGAACGCAACAGCTGTCTCTACTCCAGCGAAAAGCCTCATTGTCCATTGTCTGTCTTCTCTTTTCTTTCTTGACGCACTTGTTAACGTCAAATCTCTCCTATAGTATGTCCGCCATGTCTCTGCATGTCATCCCGCACCTACACACACTCCGGTAAACAAGCACATGTGAGATTGAGCTCTTGTGTACCGTGTGGTTGCAGATGGTTGGAAAGGTCACGGTCTGTGTCATTCAACGTGTCTGCAAAGTGCTTTTTTCCGTCCTCTCCTCCAGGAGAACAGGCAGACATGTAGCTGCTCGGCTCGACGCTGTTTGCTAAACACTATCATTCCCAACACGTTGCAATTTCGCAGCAGTGGGTTTAGAGGAAACATACATCACACTGGCTATTATTTCATGGCTGTGGGCTAGAATTTCACACTCCAAACCATACTGGATTAGAGAACAAACACATCATCAGAGGGCGTCTTTGGTTCTTGTGTCGGAGATGGAGCGCTTTAATTCAAGAAAATACGAAAATAAGTAACCTCGCCGTTTTGCTGAATAAAGATGAAGCAGATTTCACGAATCCGGCTGAAACGTCTCTTTCCCACCAGATTTTACGACCTGAGAACTTTCTTTGGGGAAACGAGCGGAGTGCTTCAATGATTCCCTCTCCCCCGCTGTGAGTAATGAAGGTAGGGGCAGAAACAATGCGGCGCCAGCGCTGCTGCGTTAGTGAGCGCAGACGAGCGCGTCCCCGGCGAGCCCCGAGGAGTTCGTCGAAATGTCAGGCTCGTTTTTGAGACTCACATTTGTCTACGGATGATCTCGTCACGACGACACGCGGCTGACGGCCGGTGGGCCCGGCCGTTCGACGCTGCCGTAGCCCTGAGAGCAGTCAAGAAGAAAATTTTCCATTCGAAACATCTCAAATCGATACATTCGACAGCTAAGTGGCTAGAGAAGTTGTCGTCGGGTAGATTTCCTACTTGCGTCACCGCAGCATTTTCGCCTGGAGTGAGACGTCAGATCATAGGATCACCCAACAGACTGACATATAAGATCATATGATCTCTTATCACCTTGAGGCACCAGGTCATATGATGGCCTTTGCTTCCTTTCATACACACTGACCATAAACACAAGAAAGATGTGCAGTTAAGATATTATCTCCTTGACAGCAAAATTATGATCACTGAGTGAGTGCAGAACGTGACAATGCAACAATATATAGAAATGAGGCAAGACATAGACAATAGTTGATGAAAATGTGCTCAGGGAAAGAAATGTGACCAAGCTAGGGGCGACAGAGAATGAATGGGGAGTGGGAGGTTGGGCAGCGTTAAAATCATCTCCTTTGATTTCACAGAGCTGGATGCAGCTTGTTTTGCAGTCCTCTTAATGTTAGTACGCGCCGATCTGAATGCAAAACAAGTTGCGTTCCCCGTGGTCCTTGAACGCAACATGTTCGCAGCACTTAGGGATAGCGAGCGGATCTGCAACACAGACCACGTTCCTGCTTGTCAGGTGTGTAAACATCTTCAGTTTCTGAACTAAAACTGTTGCTGTGACACAGACTGTGGGCAGGCCAAGCAGAAAAAAAGCGCAGGGAAATCCCTCCGGCCGAAAAAGGAAGCAGAGAGCCAAATTGGAGAGGTCGAGGAATGAGCAAAGATGAGGCGTCAGGGGTATAGTTATAGTTGAAGGTCAGTTAGCTTGGTTGGTACTTTATTGATCCATCGATCCAGGAAACTGAAGAAAAGTTCTCGCTTGCAGCTGCGCATATTTGTTGACTTTTTGTGTTTGGAGATTTTCCAACTTTTACGTCCCTGGTGTTTGTGTTATCACCTTTACTTGCCCAAGGAAAAGGACATGGCAGCCATGTTTTTCTCATCGATTGAGGCAAACCAGCCTCAGGTCAAACTGTGATTGCTAGCGGCGGCGGTGCAGACAGAGTCAACCCGTGTTTGAATCGTGGGAGGTCGGTCCGATGGTACGAGCTTGGCATGGGACGCCGAAATGCTGGCATTCCTCACGCTTTCCTCCC
>OMPJ01010255.1:53953-65032 GCA_900312935.1 Carapus acus
TTCCTCCCTCTTTTTTTTTTTTTTTTCCAGATTTGATTCAGCCGGGAGAGGAACTCCCTTATAATTTGACCGGTCCTATACTTAGTAAGGAAAGCGGGCCAGGCGATGTGTGCAAACATGCCTGCACATGGTGTGGAATAAATGATAGAACAAGGGACCTCTCTCTCTCTCCGTCTATCCCTCCCTCTCTTTCACTGTGTGTGTGTGTGTGTGTGTGTGTGCGTGTGTGTGCAACCATACTGTATATAGAAACAAAGGCAGATTATATCCCACAGAGAAGTCGTGATGATGGTTTAGTGAGTAACTCCATCGCGCTTTGATGATGTGGTTTGTGCCGCTGGACGGAACAAGGACGCTGGCTGTGACTTGATTACATCTTCTTACTCACACACGCACACACGCACACATACACACTCTCCACCTTAGACATAGTGTTTGTTTATGAGTGTTTACCCAACAACAGCATAAAACACCTAGTGGTTATTGTGTGTTTTCCTTTTTTTTTTTTTGTTTGGTCGTCGATGCTCATCTCTTCACCTGTGACCATTTTTAGACACTCATCATCTGTTTCCCCGCTCTCCGTTTTACCCCTTCAACATTTCGATCCACGCTTTCTCCACCCCCCCCATTCCCCCTGCGCGCGCCTGTCTTCCTTCCGTTGATCTGCCTTTTCATTAGTGTCTAATTCGTTTCCTCCATTCCTGCCTTTGTTCTAATTTCCACCAGCGAAGGCAAGAAATATACTGGGAGGGGGGGAAAAAATGGAAGAATGGAACACAATGAGGAGAGGAGGCGTGGGTGTGGGTATGTCTTGCTTTCAGAGCCTTCAGATTTGCCTTTGTTGTTACAATATTGCGCCACAATGGCTTGGCTCCCTGGCGACGGGCACCAGATGTTGTCTCACACAACAACTACCCAGCTGTGTGTTTTCCACATCTGCGTTTGCGCCAACAGTCGCTATTACAACAAGACCCATTAATTCGCTCAGGCTGGCTGGTCTCTATAATACCACCGAGATCTGGTGCACACCAACACAAACATTGCTTTAGCCAAGCATCGCACACACACTCGTACACACACAGAGGCAGGGATATTGCAGTGGGTCTTTTTGAATTGTGCCGATGTGACCCCCAGTTCCGCTCCAGCTCTGTTGATTTGAACTTCTAAAACGGTTAGAAGCACGCTGGAGAGACTCGGGGCCACGGCAGGTGAAGTGGGATGAAAAACGAGGCGGACGCCAGACGTCTTCAGCGAGGTCCTCTTTTTTTTTCCCCACATGGTTTTACCATCTGCTGATTTGCACTTGCTAACGTGACTCACTGGCTCTGCTCCTGCGTCTGCGGCTCTTTCTCTCCCCTCCTCGTTATTCTCGCAGACGTTGATCTTTGGCAGGCCCCCGTGCCCAAGTGTCCAATGGGAACATTTCTCTGTTAACTCAATAAGCCAAACCACAATGCTGCGTGTGCTGAGAAATATGTGGAATTAGTGGAAAACTTGCTCGAAATGCAGTAAAACCAGAGAATCGGCGACACATCTTCCCACCATGGTCACTGAGTGTGGCTGAAACCATTTGACCCTCAGATCTGTGGCATTCTTAACCATTTAACAGCATGTTACAAATATGTTGTTGACTCCTGATATGTTATCAGGATTTTTGGAAGTTTGGTCCCTAACCTAATCCAAGACTGAGCTTGTTTCTTGATGTGTGCGTTTATGTAGGTCTGCGTCAGGTTGCAGTACACGCGCTGGCCACTAGATGCTCGAAATCTCTGGACTGCATACTGTAATGGAGCACAAAGTATCTCCAGAATTTCCATAAAACTTCAAGACAAAAGAGGTCAATCACCTTATTTAACAGCACAGAAATACCTTCGGGGAACAGATCAAATGATCTACAGTTGATGCCCTCGCAAGGTTAAGTTAAGTTAAGTTAAGTTAAGTTAAGTTAAGTTAAGTTAAGTTAAGTTAAATTATCACAGGATATGACAGCTCAGCATCCCTGCAAGATTAGCAAGATTTATTACAAAACTAATTACTGTTTCTATTTACATCCTATACAGAGATTAAAAACAACACCTTCGGCTTTTCTCTGTCCAAAACTGAACAATTTGTTCTGTCCTAAGAATCAGAAATGCTTAAATAACCTCTAAAGACATTCTTATTTCAATGTCTCTTCCTCAGAGACCCACACATCTGCAGTGAAAGCACACACACATTAACACCTGTTATTCACATTTGAACCTTTTACGCCGACTTTGGCGGTGTGTGCTGCCAGCTTGGATGTCAAACTACATATCTCAGTTCTCTGAACTAGGAGCAGCAGAGCATCAGCAGTTTTGCCTGTTGTTCGGGTGAAAGCATCGGTCAGATCTGGGTTGGATTAGTCAAGACTTGTGACACACGCAGCCTAAGCCTGAATTTCACTTTCCTACGAATCACAAGTCAAATCTGCCACAGCTGTGCTTCGGCTCAAACTTCGTCAGCACACACAGCTACTTGCGTTAAGCTGCTAATGTGATGCAATTCTCGCTCCCAGACAAAAGAGTCGACGCACAACAGAGGCGATTTTGTGCAGGGGGCGAGACAAAGGAGGTGCTCGTGTAAATAGACGCAGATGAATTTCCACACAATTTCACCCACATTAGCAATGTTCCCCTTCAGGGCAGGCGTCGGATGAAACAAACAGACTGCAGCTGTCTCAATCTCACCAATCCAGCGCCGAAGTCATCACAAGACCATAGGGACGGCGAGGCGTGGAAAATAAGGCGGGGAACGTCCAGCACCTATACCTTCCGCAAACATGGGGGAAGCGGGCATAAGGAGGACGCTGTGGTGGTGCTGATGGAAAACATGACGGGAAAATCGCTGTGTTTTGAAAGTCAAATCGTAACAGAAGTTATCTCAAGACGCTTTACAAAATGGAGCAGGTAGTGCTCCTCAAGTGGGAAAAGTAAAGCAGAGGTGCTGGTAAATGTAAAATATAAACAAGTGAGCCTACCTGCTGCCCCATATTCAGCAGTCAGAGGAGCTTTGTAGGTCGTAGCCCATCATGTGAGAGAAAACTGACCAACCCGTGAAGCTGCCGTAACGACAACTAAATGGCCGCCATCTCGCGTCCATCGCAGAGAGCCGTGGGCTGATCCTCCCTCCTTTATATATTCACAAACGCCAGTAAAACAAACACGCTGGATCCATGGCGCCGTGTTTATTTACCCTGCAGGCAGATAAAGCATTAAAAATGTCATTCACTGTGTTTGGAGGCTCCATCGGGTTATCAGCTAGGGGCCGGAAATTCCTCCACAGCCGCAGATCAGCTGACTTTCCCCCCCCCGTTTCTCTCCCCCTGCAGTCATAGCCGCTCAGAGATCCGCGACACCGACGCAGCACCTTTCTCACGCTCTGCATGTCAACAGCGGCAGACAGCTCCTGATTAGTGTGCTGCACCACGTCTGCGAGGGGATCTGTTGTTTGGATTGAAAAACAGGACCGAGACATCAGTAAAAACACACGATCGTCCTGGAAATGGTGGCAGATGTCACTGTATAACAATTAAATTCAGTTATGTGATTGGCGCCAAATCACAACAGAATTTATCTCAGGGCGCTTTCCAAGATGGAGCAGGTCAACATAGCAGGTGAAGATAGAGCTCCTCAACATGTAAACATTCAAACTCAATAAGATGAATACACAGAAACTTGAGACCAATGGGCCTCCATCTATCATTTGGTTTCCCCTTTTTTAAATTTCTCTGACCTGGGAGTAACTGTTACTATTATCTCCATGTAAATTTAATTTTGTCGTAAAAATGCACTAAAATTAATAATAATAAAATTAATAATAATAATAATATAATAATAAAATTAATTTTGAAGTTAGGACAGTAAATAAGCAATAAAAAAATAAAACGAATAAATAAATAAATAAACAAATAAATATAAATAAATAAATAAACAAATAAATAAATAAATAAATAAAGCAATGAAAAAATCACTGAATTCGTGATGACCATGAAAATGTTCACAACTGTGAAAGTATCACCTCATTTATTCAAGATCAATGGGGTGGAGTCTCCACCAACGCGGCCGCTCCATCTCTGAGACTCTGCCGCAGAAATAAGGTTACGTCGCCGATCACGTGACACAGCAGAAGCCGCAGCTTCATCAATATGAAACTGGGGGGGTGACATCATGTACACTGGTGACATCAGCGCGGGTCCCCTGCAGCGCTGACATCACCTCGTAGGTGTGTCATCCTCCCCTGAGGATGACACATGGGTCTGATGCATTATTCAGGAGGAGGATTCCCTCCATGCAGAGCAGCGCCGCTGAGCAGATCCTCACAAAGCACAGGGGCGATTGTAAACAAAGGAGGAAAATGGAAAAAGTGTGGAAATAACAACAGTAGCCCGGTGTCAATAGCTTCGCTTTATTAGAGCAATATAAGTACAGCAACATTTTATATTTTACATTTTACAACCGCACTCAGACTAATTAAAATACAAAATTTGCACCTGGCTATAATATCAGACAATAATTGTAGCATAGGACTCACATACAGCACAGATATCAAGAAACTGATAAAAATAAAAAGCATCCAAGACAACAAGTTATTAATTTGTCCCACCGGACAATATTTTATCGTGCAACCTGCAGCATCAGTCGAAATGCAGGGACCAAGCGTCTCTCTGTCAAAGTCATAAAGTACAAAAGGTCATACTACAAATTCAAAATGTCAAAGTTTAGCACAGCCAACAAAATCAAAGTGTGCGCTTTGAAAGGATGATGTCACTCTTGCTCACTGGCTCTGGTCGAGATGATGTCAGCGCTCAGCAGATGCTGCTGCGAGAGATTTTTCCAACCAAGAGGTGAATCATCCTGCAGCAGCAAACACAATCGACAGTGTTGGATTTCCACACCCTCGGTTTTTGCAAACTTTATGGCAATCATGTCTTTGTGCATGTGGTACTCATCATGCTTTTTTTATCGGGTTTAATCAAAAGAGCTCTGAGCAAACTTCATACTAAAACATTGATTTGAGCATTTACTGTTAAAGAAGACTAGAGGAGCAATCAGTTGTGAGAGTGCAAGTCCTGAGAAGCCTGGCAGTCCCTGCAGCATTCACAGATGCTGTAGTTCCAGGCAGCATAAAATAATGGAGCAAATCCATCTCCATAAAACCCACTGGGTTGTGAAAGGACAGTATTTTGCCTCCGTGATGACGCAAATCGGGGAATTGATTTTGGAAGTCCACTCCTTTGCAAATGACGCACACGTTCAACGTCATAAAATCTGATGCCACACACACACGCACACACGCACAAACTACTACTTGCACTGCTATCGGGTATCTGCCAGCACACCAGCAAGTAAAGCCTAGCGTCTAGGATTGCAGGTAATTAATGCCTCAAGTTGGTCAAGCATCGCAACCCACACTTATTCCTCCATCATGGTTTTGTCAAACTTAATCCAATGCAGCCTGTCAGGCAGCCCCTGCCTCTCCTGTCCAGTATTGTAAATTATCGTCCTCATACCGCATCACGGTGTGCGGCTTGATCAAGTTAGTGCAGTGATTATAGATGTGATGAAGACTGTAAGTGGCAATGATGGGAACACACAGACAGACGCCTGTCGACACAAACAAGCCATCTGAAGCCTCGCAAACCTTTTTGTATTGATCCTGAGAGGGAGGGGAGGTCGCTCTTTTCGGGTTAGTGAGCGGGATCAGTGTGTTTTGACTCAGTTTAACTTCCTAAATGAATACAGTCGCTAACAAACGAGAATTCTGATCTCGGGAGGCGGCTCAGTCAGCTTCAGCCATTTCCAATCCTGATGCAATAGTTTGAAAACTGTCTTTTACTCGTGATTCTTGGCAAACACATGCTTGGCTACCAACACAGACATGATGAACACTGATACTTTGTATGTCCTATTCAAATACTGATGTATGAGATTAACCAAGCGGCCATTATGCCCTTACGAAATGGGTTGGGCTGTAAATCCACTTTGCATTCAGTTGATGATATTTTGTATCACCACTGAGGTCACTTAATGTGTTAAATAAGGTCATTTAATGTGTTGATAACCACCGGTTTGGATACACAAATCTGGGTGTGAAGAGGGTAAGTATCTCGTGTGCATCAACACAAAATCCCTGCAGCTAGTAATGACCTAAGAGTGGACAATTATAAACATGTGGTTTCCATCTAGGAATGACTTGCCATTACTAGAATACGACTTGGTTCATTTGTGTAACCAAACAACTATGTTTAGAGTAGTGTTACTGGAAGTTTTTGGTGTAAACTTCCAAAAAAACACTTCCCCTAAATCGGAGAATACTCATTGCATCCCCTCCTCAACATCTTTTGCCAATTTGCAGGTATTTTGGTTGTTTTTCAGTGAGGTTTTGACAGTCAAATAACAACTCACACTGTTTGCACCTAGCTAGCTGAAATGTCAGTTTTTCTGTTAAAATGTCTAAAGCTGGTGGCTGATAATATCTGTGTCCCCTCTTCTTGAAGAGATGCAACAACAAGACAAACAAATGTTCTCTCTACAATAATCACATCGCTTGCGGTATTTACTTTGAACGTATCTGTATGTGTGTTTGCTTTGGAAGGACAAACTTTGTCAGGGAGGAGCTATTCATCTGCAGCTACCGTGACAACATCAATAAAGTCCAACAGGCAGGAATTATGAGACACAAGATCGAGAAAAGAAAGAAATCAAATATTAGTATGACTCACAAAAGTGCGTAATAGGCAATGTTTGAGAGATCCACGCCTCCACCGACACATTTCACCATCACAATGCATACAATGCAGCGCAGTGGAGCTGCTGCTTTGAAGAAGCATAGGCTTGTGTTTGTCACTCCCACGTTTCCAAGGATGTCTTTTAAGAGCCATAATGGCAACGAAATTAAGTAATTTCAGCATACGCCGGCATTGAGGGGAAAGTGGTAATACAGGTTGGGATAATGTGATCAGTGAGATGATGGGCCACTCTCTGGAATTTCATTCCTTTCCTCATTATTAGTGTATAGTGGCCACACAGTTCCGACAATTTGTACATTTTCATGTACAATTTCGAGAAATGCAAACATAAGAAACGTTTGGAAACCAATTTGATCCTTTTTCAGATGCCAGATACAAACGATGCGTTCAGTGTTCGCAGTAATTGTCGTTTTCCGCGAACCAAGCCGTTGGTGTTGCATTGGTGTGGAGAGCTGGGAGAGGGATTTTAAGCGGTGCACTTGAACACACTCCCGTTCGCGCGCGCTCTCTCTCCCTCTCTCTCCCCCCTGTGCCTCTCTCTCCCCCTCTGTGCGAGCATGGCCCCGCCCCCTTCGGTCAGTCCGCTGTCCCCGCGCCTCTACACTCACTCGGCTGCGCATCTGCGTGCTAGCGGCGGCTAAAGTCCGTGTGTGTGTGCATGCTTGAGTGTGTGTGTGTGGGTGTGTGACGGGGTGTGAGACAGGAGACACACTGAGAGACACGGGGACCCCACCCGGTGTGGATTGTTTTTTGGACAACTCGGGACCTGGTGGAGCGACGTTTATTTTTCCCGCTCATTTTGCCTTTTTGTAGTTTTCGTTAAAACGGAGCAACTTCGGCATTTTGAGATACTGTCTTCTGTCTTCTCACGGAGGTATGAGACATTTCTTACAGAGTCTTCACATTTGTGTGTTGTGTTGTGTTGTGTTGTGTATGTTAGTGGTCGGGGCGGTGGGGGGCCCGGGGGTCATGTCTTATGACTAAGAAACTTTGCAGCACCTGCGCCATTTCCGCCATTTTAATGCTCAAAACGGACGTTCCCATATATCATTGACATAATTTCAAAATGTGTTAAAACAAACTCAAATAAATCGTCATCGGACCGGGTTAAGGTGTCTCCGCCGAGGGTGGAGGTTGGATGGCGACATTCGGGACGAAGGGGGGCGTGTGTGTGTGGGGGGGGTAAACAAGCTGCAGCTCGTCTCCCGCGGAGAGTCAAAGCCCGGGATGAGTCGTCATCCCGGCGGGGTCCCCCGGAGGCCCGCAGGAGGAGGGCAGAGGCTGGGCTTCCGTGAGCTGCGGGATAACGTCTCCAGATCTCTGTCATTAAAGATTTAATCGTTTCCATAAACCGGAGGAAGGAGACGCAAATTCGACCCAGACGTCGCGCCAGTATGCGGTTCCGAGTACCAACAATTTGACGCTTTGGCCTCTTTTTTTTTTTTTTTTTTCTAATCGGTTTGGACTGTCTTCGTGTCGCTCATCCTCTTGTCCGGTGTCACCGCTGACCGAACACATTTCGGTTGATGACATCACTCCTTTTTCCACAAAACGACAGATTACCACACATGCCACCTGTTAATGAATGAATATTCAGATATAAATAAATGGATACTATACTCCACTGCTTTAAATTAATTCCCTGCCACCACCAGGATCTTCACAAAACAGACAGAACAACTAACCCCAAAACCACATATCTGGGTTGTCTGGCTCTCATGATCTTCACTCCCATGTCAGGCTGGAAGGTGATGACTCACGGCGGCATTCGGGATTTTGCATTTTTGAGTCTCAGCCTAAGACGGTGTGGTTGAAACTTTTCACTCCAGGCTAATATTGACGTTTTGCACTGCTTGGAAGCTCGTCTCCGTCACAATGTGTCGACCGATAAATCAAATTATGCATCCTTTCGGGTGAAAGCAGCATCATCATAATAATGTATAATGTAACCTGACCATCTGATGCAAAGGTCTAGTGCCAGAGTTCCCTGTTTTGACAATAAACAAAATTGTTTACAGGTAAAACAACGCTTGGGGAGGTATTTTTCCCGAAACCTCGTTAAAATCTATTACGCTTTATATGGACTGATGGACATCAAACCTACTTTTGGCTCATAGTGATACAACAGCAGCTCCAGTTGTGTTGCTGTTTGCTGTCTGGGATGATGTATGCTGCCTGAATGAGGATAGCTGTGCGCACGGGGAACCTCCAGCATCTCCAGCGATTGTTCGTTACTCTCATAAATAAATATGCTAACACACCAGGTGACCCGCAGCAATGTGAGTGGGGTGGGGGGGTGGCTGTGTTTCTGAGAATGCTCTCACGTGTTCTGGTTAAACATGTCAGCATGTGTTGGACTCATCAGTGATAAATGACCCATATAAGCACGCATTGATAGACGAAAGACAATTTCTTGTGTTATTCTGTGTTGTTAGTCTGTGTGGCAATCTTCATTGTGATTGACTTTCATAGCCAGTGGTAATGTGAAGAAGAATATTAAAGATGTGTTTTCAATAGGGATGTCCGATATTGGCTTTTTTGCCGATATCCGATATGCCGATATGGTCCAACTCTCCATTTATTGATACCGATATCAGCCGATACCGATATGTGCGCCGGTAAACGCTTCAGGAGCGCATAGGCACTATTTCGGTGTAACGCAAGCATTATTTTATTTTTCATCGGTTTTTATTTACGCTGCCCATCAGTCTGCTCATCGACCGACAGACTTGAATCATGGCATCATGTAATGCTCATGACCAAGCCATGTGCTGCTGTCCTGTCTCTGTAAAATACTATAGTATGTTATGCGGGCTCCCTCTGACCTTCTCTGCAGAACTGTCTTCAAGCAAAGTCAAGATGAAGGAAAAACTATTAATTTCTCTTCAACCAAATGTCGGACATGATACCGATCGGCTAGATGTAGAAAAATTCCTTCCAGGCAGCCTGTTGAAGCAACTCTCCGAACCTCTAATTAGTCCTGATGTGCAGGTTTGCTATTTGCACGGCATTCCCCTGCCGTGGGTGTGTAACCGCGAGCAAGAATATTTTTTCCACCTGATTTTCATTATTATGGTGAATTTGTTCCAATCCTTACTCATATTCATTCCTTTTGCTCCCCTTTCCCTCCCCCCCTCTCTCCCTCTACCCTCCTCACCAGTGAGACCATTTACACCAGTCAGCCACAAACCAGCGAGGCCATGGTGACACCATGAGTCTGACAATGTGAGTACTCCAGCAAACGTGGGATAAGGTTCCACTGGATGACTAATAAGATTATTCATGATACCTTTCACGGTGTATTCCCCACATTAGCAGCACTCTGCTGGCAGCACCCATAGGAGAAACTCTAATGTAGAAAAATATCAGCATACAGTGTTTTGAAATATGAAGGTGGTAACAATTTAGTTGAACAGTATACCCACTGCAACATAACAGAAATAATTGACTGAGATGTCTGTTCATCCGTGCATCTGTCCATATGGCCACCACAACACCCTGCACAGATGGAGCAACATATTTTTTTCTTTTCCAGAATGACTGACTTTGTTCCCAGTCTCTTTTAACTTTTAACAGCTGCTTGCCTCACAATATCCTGTTCATTGTTTTTTCCAGCTCTCTCTCTGTCCAACCATCACTTATTCCTTTTTTTTAATCTTTTTACAGGGTTCAGTCTATTATGCTGACGTTCCTGATGCATGTTTTCCTAACATCTAACGGTGAGTGTAACCTTGTGCTCAACAACAACAGTGCTCTTTTTCTTCCATTTATGAACATACTTCTGAGCTTTATTCCAGCTCGATGTTGACACTGGCATCTACTGAATTTATTTTGTTGTTGAATGACTCAGAGGTATTCCATCACAAAGACTCCCAGAGAAGTGTAGACTGTATGTTGTTGGTATAGTATTATTCCTTTACAATTCACACTGGTGTCCCTCAGGGCTTTGTTTTAGGAGACCCTTGGTTCTCCTAAAACATGCCCTATTGCCACAATTTTTTCCAAGTGTACAATATACAGTATTTTAATTTTATATATATATGTGTGTGTGTGTGTGTGTGTGTGTGTGTGTGTATGTATATGTATATATATTATATATATATGTGTGTGTGTGTGTATGTATATATATATATATATATATATATATATATTTATATACTGTATATATATATATGTATATATTTATATATTTAGATTTAAATATACCCACACACACACATACAAACACACACACACACACACACACACATACACATACATATGCTGATATACAGGTATGTATATATACATGCACACATATACTGTGTGTT
>OMPJ01010257.1:0-12004 GCA_900312935.1 Carapus acus
TTATCATACGAGCCACAAATTTGTTTTGTTATTGCATTGGGTATTTTAACTTGGTGTTCAATCAAGCAGCTCAAGAAGATTTCTTTGGTTTGAAAAAAAAGAGTAGAATAAGTAGCAAGAAGTAACAAGACAAAGTAGCCTGCTTTGATTTTTTTTATCCAAATTGTTTATAAAAGGTCAGAATTAGGGGCAGTATTAAATTCTGTACATAGATCTAGAGCCTACAGATCTTTGACCTGAAATGCCACAGCTGTCCCGACCTCCACATGTTGCTCTACATGAGCAGCGGAGTCTGAGGGATGGGAGGTGGTGGAAGGAGGGAGGAGAAGCTGAAAATAGAGGGATGGACCTGCTGTTGCACTTGGCCCTGTTCAGTCTGCCGCTGCAGGGAGGGCGAATGCTGACTTTCCTCTCACTGCTGCGCCTCCACTTCTTTACTTCTCTTTCTTGAGCACCGTCCTGGTCTCTTTACAAGACAAAGACAACACATCGACCCTTGTAAGTATAACTCTAGATATTCAATACTCAGAATTGTACTGATTCAGTTCTAAGTGTATGGCTGTAAAAACAGAGGAGATGATGACTTTCAATAGTACTTTACTGATGGTAGAAATTAGTTTTCTGAAGAAATGAAAAGCTGAGCTCAGTCCCTCAATCAATTTCTTTTCCCAGGTGAGTGATAAAGTCTGAAATTCTATTTCTGAGTCTTTCCTCATCAGGGGCATAACCTCTAATAATTGTGAGAAGTTCCCAAATTTGGTGGACTTGAACTATTTGTAAACATTGAAATTAAAGATCAGGTCGTGGAGTTGATGGTACCAAGGTACTTTTTCATGTGCCAGGACATCAGGCTGGATTTGGGTAAAACAAATACAACATAATTCCTAATGTGCTCCACATGATGGTTCATCCAATACGACAGTGGACACCCTGGGACAAGCGTCCTGAGAGATGATGCTGCTGAACAATGTGGACGAGCTTGTAGGAGACACACCAGGCACTTGTTGGGAATGTCTACATTTTATGGCTTCCTCAGATACTGCGCACGGCCTGCAGTTGCGGTTAATGTGGATCCACCAGGGACCCTAATCATGGCTTGGTGATGCCAGGGGAACGCGGAATTTAATGGACAGTGGTGTGTAGCTGTACATTAGGACCCTGCCTAGAATGCGGTCACCCGTGTACACACGCGTGGCCACACAGGCTGAGCCTCACACAGGCTGAGCCTCACACAGGCTGAGCCTCACACCGTCCATGTAAGCCAGAGGAGCAGCGGGAGCAGCTCCTCTGCAACACGACACTGATTACAAGCTTGTATGTTTTTTTTTTCTTACAGCTAAGCACCGTGTAATTGCATATTACATTCAGGAATGAAGTATTTTATAGTAGCGACGGATTTAGCCGCGCAAAGAGAAATCAAACTGAGCGAAGTCACTCTTGATTTCACACCTTGAGCGACGGAGAGGATGGAACTCGTCGTGTGGATGTGTGTGTGTACATCTGGGCAGGTCTGCTGGGAGTAAAATGCAGGTTTTCCTGGAAGCAGAAATATCTTCTACAGGTTGGAGCTGCTGTGGTCTGCAGTGGAGCAGCTGCTGCCCAGAGTAAATATAGAGGCTGTAGGCCGCAGGTCTCCCACGCCTCTGCGCTCTCCTCTGCAATACAGTTTCCTCCAGGCTTTGGTGTGGTGGATGGGTGGCCTCCTTCCACTCGTCAAATTATAAGCTCCCCGCCACCAAACTCACTGTCTCCACCCCAAATAAGTAATGGCTGCTCCGCTGGCTGCTAAAATAGCTCGGGGACACGATGGCGGCCGGTGAAAAACCCTGAAACAAGCCCGACAACAAGCTGACGGTCTGGTTGTCGTGTTATACGTATGTTGTCGTTGTTGTTGTTGTTCTTGTTGCAGGACAGAGAAGCGGAAAATGAGTCCCCACGTCGGTCTCCTCACCCTGCTGGTGTTCTGCTGCGGTGGCGCCCGTGCCACCCCCATGTTCTACAACATCACCATGGACGACGGGAGCGGCGCCGAACCCGAGCTGGAGCTCCTCTTCCCGACGTCCGTCTCCACCCGTCCACCCTCCAACCTGGTGGTCACCTCCGTTCCCGGCGCCCCGGCGTTCACCAACACCATCACCACCACCATGATCCGCCTGAAGGACTTTGTCCTCAGCAGAGTGGTGGACTTCCTGCAGGAGAACCTCCTCATCGTCATCGTGGTGACCTCGCTTCTCATCTGCATGGTCTTCATCGTCTGCTGCGCCTCCGCCATGAGTCAAAAACGCAAGCTGGAGGCGCACAAGCTCCCGCCCAAGCCGGCCAAGAAGCCCGCCGCCAACAAGCCGCGAGTACGAAGGGACTCGGACGAGCTCCAGGAGAGGCCGCGCGCCGTGGACCACGTCAAGAGGGTCCACGTCCAAGGGGCCGCCTCCCCCAAGACCTACCGCATGCCCTCCAAAGCCCTGGTGGGGGACAAGGGGAGAGACGTCAAGTCGTCCCCGCGTCCGGAGGCCCGGCACTACCGAGAGGAGGAGGAGGTGGTGCTGAGGCGAGAGAAGAGAGAGGAGGCGAGGAGAGAGGAGGCGAGGAGAGAGGAGGCGAGGAGAGACGAGATGAGGAGGGACGAGATGAGGAGAGAGGACGCGAGGAGAGAGGAGATGAGGAGAGAGGAGCTGAGGAGAGAGGAGCCCAGGTACAAAGGGCAGCTGAGGCATCGGGAGGAGGAGAGGTACGGGCCCAGCAGCAGCTACGGGAACAGCCATGTGGTCTGCACCTGCCACCTGAAGAAGTCCTACCACTAGGGGGCAGCGCAGGCCCCGATGATACATCACGTGAGATAGACGAAAAAATATATTACTTTCCAATTCAGGATAAAGTATACCTTCAAGTATATAGTTTTAACTACAGCATTTTTATCATGAAATTCTATTAAATTTTATAGTTTTATCATTCAGAATCTAAATTTTAAAATAGTTTAGAAATTTTATGATTCATGTATTTGATTTCCTTCAGCACCACAACCTCGGTGAGTCAGGCACGTCTGGACAAACCCACACAAACGCAAACACTTTTAAAAAAGATTTAAAAGCCTTTAAATGTCTTGATAGCTGCCTGAGAAGTTTCCTTTTGTGGTTCTCAAACTGTAGCTTGTGTGCCACTTGTGGGAAACGAAGTGAAGCGCCCCCTGGTGGCCACCTGTACTCACTGGTCAAAAAAAGAAATATAGTATATTGAAGGAACGATTCAGTGGCGATTACGTTAAACTGCAACAATGATGAGGTGCTACTTAGATTTTTGTAGAGGATATATTTTGGGAGATGTTTGGAGGATTCTGAGGAACCTTACTCATCCTCAGTCCTCCTCGCTTGTTTGTCTTTTAGTTTTATGGTGTATCTGTGGTCTCGTTGGCCACAAAATTGAAACTACAGCCCCCACATCACTCCACTGTGCTGCGAGGTCACTTCCTTTTGCTAAAGTAAGTCAATATTTGTGTGGTGGAGATCATGTCAGCTTTTGAGAAAACAAAAAATATATTTGAGGGAATTACCAGTTATTATATACAAAGTGTCCTCAGGATACCTAGGCACTGAATACTTGAACAACCAATTGTAGAGTTACTTTCGGGCCCTGCAAAGATGGCCGGATTTCCCTCAGCTGATCTGTCCTCAAAGTTGTGGTGGTCTCCCTCCTCCTGTGATGCAGAGCGGAGGAGGCAGCCGCGTGAACACACTCGACTGACTTTGGGGAGTGTGTTCTTAAAGCAAAATCCATGTTAGCAAATTGTAAATAAGCCAAAAAAAAGGTTTGCAAGTGAACTCGATTTTGCTTTTATTGGACTCAAGTGGATTCACTATCTTCTTTAATTAATCTACACACTAACTTCAATTTCTTCTTACTTCATGTTGTACTGCTTTTTATTTTGCCACCTGCAGTGTTGCTGCCGTATATTTCCGAAGTAGATGGAAAAAAATCTATGCAATTGTGCTAAATGTCTAAATATTTATTTGTAGAATTCTAAATATTATCATTGTTGATTCCCTTTGAAGCAGGGTTCATTTTTGATTACGATAAATGAAAAAACAAATGCGTCAAATAAGCAGCAGGCCTATTTTTTTTTAACCATAATTGCTGCCATAAGTAAGGACGTTGCTTTTCCCTGCAGATCTTATGTTATGTTGTAGTTACTTAAACTTCAAATGAACGCAAAATAATTTATTTCAGTCTATTATGCAATTCAATATTGAAATGAAGCGGTCAGCGTCTTGCTTCTGTTCTTTTGGTTATGATTATTGAAGGCTTGTGTGTAATAGTTTATGCTGATTTCTGGGTCGGAATCTATTTTTAATACTCTTTTCACATGTAACCTCAGACTGTTTGTTCTTGGAAGGGTGGAGATAGATGCTTCCTCTGTGACTTTTACCGTTTAGAAAGCAACTGCTCCTCTTTCTGTACGTTTAATAAAAGTGTTGAAGTTGTTGGATCTGCCTTGATTGAAGCAGTAGTTTGGAAACGGTTAAATGATGACAGGCGCCGCACAGCGCCGGCGACCTAAGTTTAGAAACACAGGGAAGGTCAAAGAAGAGAAAAATGTCGAGCAACGTGCACATTAAAACGGTAGAATCTGTAATTTTCAGCCGTGTCCACTGTAGAAACACGACTGGTTATTTTTACAGTAATTACCCAACTGTCGGATTTGTGATATCTGCTCAGTACAGCCCAAAGTTAAACCGGCGGCTCTATTTAGGGCGGCGGCCGTGTGCTCTGTGTTCACGGCTCCTCTGTGTTTGGATGAGCAGCCCTCTCCGAGAACTTGGCACCATCATCTGAGCTTCCACCCAAACACAGAGGCAGCACAGGTCACTGGAGCCTGCAGATGACCACAGACCCTTTGTCCCTCGCTGGCTACTGTACAAGATTGTGTGAATATTACAACAGGACTAAAGCAGAGACATGAAGATGGAGTTCCAGAAACTGACTTCATACATTTTTAGGAAAAATCTGATTTGTTCCAAAGAGCAAAAAGATCTAGCAAAACATTTTTCTGTGCAATGAATCATGATTATTTCTTACATCACAGAATTATCGCTCCAAATAAACATGATGGCTTTTTCATTTTCAAAAAGTTGAAGGTGTCACCTTATTTTCTAAATGTGAGTGGTGCTCATTTTTTTCATTCCAAGGTCATGAAAAATGAATGCCAGGGAGCAAAAAGTGACAGTCAGTCAGTTTGCAAACATCAAAGATGACGATAGCACAAAAGCAGGCGGCTGAAAGCTGAGCCTACGGCTCCGATTCCCCACTCTTTAGTCGGGAAGGTGCTAAATAATTCTACAAAACACACGCCATTCGCTTTCACTCGTCCCTGGAGAGTAGGAAGACACACACGCGCACACACACACACACGGGACCACCTGCTGAGGCTCTTGCGGAGACCTCTGGAGCTAAAGGCGTAGCCTCAGTGCGCCCACGCAGGCTTGAAGCTACGCTAACGCGCTATACACTCGACCAGGGAGACCGTTTGAGTATGTTTTTTTCCCCCCGCGTGCTCGTTTCTTGGCCACCTGAGTGTCATCCTGCTCATCTTCATCATCTCCCTGCTGGCGAAGACGAGGAGCGTGAATGGGGATGAGGATCCGGGCGGAGTAATCCTGCACCACGACGCCATTATCAAACATTAATGAGGATCTGCCTGCGATTCTTCGTGGCCGACGTCGTCTCCAGAGACACGCTCGGGATCACCTCAGGACAATGGGACAGGGACCCTGCCCGTCCCTCTGGAGCGGTGAGTACCGGCTGGACCAGAGAAGCGTTAGCTGACGGCGCTGGACATGGACCTTCCCTGTCCCGTCCCCCTCTCCTCCCCCTCTCAGTGAGCCATGCCTCAGCGTCCCTGCGGTGTCCTCCTGGTCCTCTGCGTCGGTCACCTGGTCTCGTCCTCCTGTCCCCCCGGCTGCTGCTGTCCCGGCCGGAGCCCGGTGGTCCTGTGCGAGTCCCTGGGCCTGCGGTCTCTCCCTCGCTCCGTCCCCCTGGGCACCTCGGCCCTGTCGGTGGCCAGGAACCAGCTGTGCGACGTGGACCACCTCCTCCGGCCTTACCTGGGCCTGCAGGAGCTCAGCCTGAGCCACAACCTGCTGGCCCGCCTGCCCCGCGGCCTGCCCTCCAGCCTGGAGTCCCTGCAGCTGCAGGAGAACCGCATCACCTACATCACCACAGGAGCTTTGAGACAGCTGGTCAACCTCACCCGCCTGGATCTGGAGGACAACCGTATTCGTGCCATCCAGCCGGGGGCGCTGCAGAGCCTGGGGAGGCTGCGGATCCTCACGCTCAAGGGCAACCAACTCACGCACCTGCCCAGGGACCTTCCGCCTTCGCTGATCGACCTGGACCTGTCAGCCAACTGCATCGCCACCCTGGATCTGCCGTCCCTGTCCTCGCTGGTCAACCTGCAGGTTCTGAAGATCAACAGCAACTGCCTGAGCTCGGTCCCAGAACGGGCTTTCGACGGCCTGCCCCGTCTTCGCTCTGTGGACCTCAGCGACAACCTGTGGGTGTGCGAGTGCGACATCTTGTACCTGTACCGCTGGTTGCTGGGCGGCAGGCTCAAAATGGCCACCGACCTGGTGTGCCACCAGCCTGACCATCTCGCCCACCGCCTCCTTCTCAGCTTGTCGGTAACGGTGATCTGCCCTCGGGTTCTGACCCAATACGAGGTCCGCAGACGGGCCGCACCCTCTGCACAGGAGCAGCAGGAGATACTCTCCGTCGGGCCTGCTGCACCCGGTGCCGTCCCCAGACCCCGTCTGTTGCTGGAGCAATTCTCCTTGCAGACGCTAAGCTACAAGGAGTGTTTGTCTCTGAACAGAACCGTAACGCAGAGTCCGGCCCACTATCAGACCACATCCAGCCCTGAGGAGGACACCACCTGCACGGAGGGCACCACGGGACGGTCTCCTCAGAGCGACGCCGTCTTGACCCAGACCGGACCTGGACCGTTGCTGTCCACAAACAGAGAGGTTCTGCTCCCGACCCCTGGGCCCGGCCTGCTCGCTCTGCCACACACCACCGCGCTCGTGGCTCTGCTGGCCCTGCTGTGTGTTTTGGTTACTGTGCTTATACTAGCAGTTATGCTAGTGCTAAAAAAAGCTTTGCTGCATCAACAGAGGGTGGCGCCACTGCAGCAGTCTTCAGGAGAAAACAGCTGACAAGGATTCAACATGTCAGTGCACAAGAGTATTTATTATTTATACATTTGAGAGTACATAGACGGCATACACAGTCTCACACTTGAGTCCTTGTTATGGTTTGTACCTCATGGTTGTTGTACTTTCACAATGAGGAGGGCGACCATTTTGTACCACGTCAAGCCAAATAAAGTGTAAATGCCAAGTAGACTCAGTATCACTTTATACACACATACATTGCATAATTTAACTTTCGTGAAGGCAAAGCAAGATTTGAAATATCCTACTGACACAATTGTTTCAGATTCAAAGGCATCTTAAAATATCTAACTCTGAGTTTAAATCAATGTATATACTATTTCTCACCATTTGGAGCAAAACAAATGCAACCAGAAAGAGGCTTCTTTCAATAGAGGCTTCAATATTCTGTACAACCAAAGATGGGATTCCAGGCTATAAACAAAACCCCAACCCATCGGACCAGAGATCAGCATTGAATGACTGTTATTAGAGACAATTTTCCTGATTTATCATTAGAGCACAAGATGGCCAAAGAGTTGAGGTGAAAGCTCCTCTGAATTTCAGGCAGACATGCTCATCTTCACTGCGGCAACTGAGAACCAAAAGCCCAAAGTGGAGTCATTTCCAATGAAATGAAGCCGAGAAAATGCTCCTGACAAGCTGAGTGTCTGATCCCCAGACAGTGAAACACCACGCCAGACTAGGAAATTAACTTTTGGCTTTCAGACGCTCTTCCTTCTTGTCTTGCTTCAGTCTGTAGTCTGACAGAGCTGCTTTGATGGCGTCTTCAGCGAGCACTGAAACAAGAGGTCAATTGTTAAAAACATAGTGAAAGAGCCAAGACACTCAGTTAAACTGACACAGACGTGGTGTTAAGTTCATTTTAGTGCTCCATCATTAAGTTAGTGTGAGCGAGCAGTGAGGACAGCAACAAGAGTGTTTGACTCTGTGTTCGCTGACTTACTGGAGCAGTGAAGCTTGACTGGAGGAAGGCGGAGTTCTTTGGCAATGTCTGTGTTCTTGATCTTCAGGGCTTCATCGACCTACATGAAGGAAAAGAGGAGTTAGCGTTTATATTGAAGACACATGTTGTAACTTTTCAGCTAAGCTGCCGCAGACAGACTCACCGATTTACCCTTCACCCACTCAGTTGCCAGAGAACTTGAGGCTATAGCCGAGCCACAGCCAAATGTTTTGAATTTAGCATCTATGATTTTTCCATTTTCATCCACCTCAACCTGGAAACAACCACAGATCATATTGTTTAGCTGAGACAGCTAACTGAATTTTCATAATCACCATTTGTGTGTGTCTAGTTTTGTAGAGATCTGTGCAAAAGTAGCGGTAATGTTTCGTTTGTCCAGGCCATCGTCCTCCATACCTGTAGCTTCATGACGTCGCCACATGCGGGCGCGCCCACCAAACCGGTGCCAACGTTCTTGGAATTTTTATCCAACGAGCCGACGTTCCTTGGATTTTCATAGTGATCCACCACCTTCGGAAAAGACAAAAGACCAGAATGTACAAATCGCCTGTTTTGATTCTGCGTCACGCGTCGCGTTAGCTAACACATGATGGCGACGGTGACATACCCTACCGAAACGTATAGAGGCTATACACTGTGATATCTACAGCTATAAAGTCGAGTTGGGTGTTGATGTTTAGCACAACGAACAGCTACAAGAATGTTTTACCTTCTCGTGATAACAGCAGAGCACCTTCAGCTCCGGAAGGAGCAACGTTCTCCTCAAAAACAGCGAGGACACACACCTCCGCAAAGGCAACATCGCCATGTTGAACTGGGACAACCGGAAACTACGGAGCGGACACGGACGGGGTGCTTTGTTGATAAACACGCGCGAACGAGGAAACAGCCCTCGGAGCCAGGACCGCCCCCAAGCGGCCAAATATACACATGTCTTCTAAAAAGAATAGATTGCCGTAGGTAAACACGAAACAGCGAGTGGATGGAGTGACTGTGCCTCTACGAACGACCAACAATTAGCTGAAGCTGTGACGCGTAATTTGCAAGATCATGTCAGAATAGTACTTGACTTAGCAATCATAACCATCTTGGTGGTACACCAGCGTTTTAGTGACGTGTATACTTTCTGACTTTGCATCGTTTCCTTATTTACAGCGCGTTTGACGTTCATGCATTTGTGTTTGTTTTTCGCAAACTGTATTGTATTTGCAGCGCGATTTGATAGTTGCATTAGTTTCGCCTTTTGTTTGTGGTTTCGATTTTTCATCGTTTCTGTGCGTGAAGCGGTTGGCCTCTGTCGGCCACCGTACATTATCATTACGTTATTGTTATTTTTATTATTACAATTATCGAAACACTGATCATTAGGATCCCTGTTACAACTCTAAAGAAAAAATAGAAATTTAAATGTTCATGAAACATGAAATTGACTGAGCCATCTTCCAAATAAGATGAATAAATAAATAGATAAATAAATAAATAAATGGTAAAATGAGGAGGAGTAAACAGGCGGGGAGTCCCCCTCCTCTCTCCCACACTAGCACGTTAGCTTAGCAGCCTGATCCAACATGGCAGCGGCGACCGACGCAGACTCCACGCAGTTGCTGGACATGGAGGATGAAGACGCGGGCTTAGACGAGCGAGAAATGGAATCGGACGAAGACGACGAGGAATGCATGGGTGTCGAGCTCTCCGACGACGAGGAAGAGGCGGCGGAGGAAGAAGAAGAGGACGAAGATTCGTCGGAGGACGAGAAGGAAAATGAAGCCGAAATTCAGCGGCTGGAGGAACAGGTAATTAGTTAGCACGTAGCTCAATGGACAGCAGCGTCTGGGCTCGTTAACTGGTTGGAATGAATGAGTTGCTACGCACATTGACCGTGTTTAACCAGCGCCGGCTGTTAACTTGGTTTTATTTCATGGTTTGATGAGGTATTGAGTGCGTAGCAACTATTAATCAAAACAGTGAAGAGTGCGCAGTCGCCCATCACGGTTGTAATTAGCTACCGAGCTAAATGTCGACACTAGCGTGCGTGACCAAAAACGCGCCTTTTTGTGCGACATGATTCTGTAAAGCTTAACGCTAAGACAGTAGTTATAACGATTGCATCTTCAACTAACTGCATGAGTTATTGTCGGTAGTGTTGGCAGAAGCAAACAGAGCAGCAGTCAGACTTAAATCTACCAGTCACGACTCAACTGCCCCCAGGTGACACACATCAATCGGGGCCACAAGTGCGCACAAGAAATTCTGAGCTCATCGGTCCTTCCTATTTTGCACAAACTAAAGGAGGGAAGCTCACAAGTTTGTCAAAAAGGTTTATGCATCAATAGCGAGGGTCCATAAATGCTGTTTGAATAACTTCATTCTGACTGCAGGAAATGAGGCAAATGAAGCGTTTGCTATGTAAAAGAGAAGTCTGTGAGTCAAGTTACATAACAGATGAAACAGATTGTGTCTGCACAAGTTTGAGATTGTTCACAATGTACCCAATTTGCAGGCGTTACAGCTGTCTCTGTCAAATGTCCTAGTTATAGATGAAGGCTCCATCAGTACATCTTCTCTAAATAAAACCACTTTCCCCAGAAAACTGTGTTGCCAGATGCACAATTCTATGGAATTAATGATCAATGTATCATGAATATAAGGTACTCACCACCTTATTTGCTAGATATCTCCTTAGATGGATACACTCAGGGGGGAGAAGCTAAATGAAATTACTGAAGTGGTGATAGTTTAATTCCCTGTTGGTTTGCACAAACCTGATCAATGTAACTCACTGATTTTTAGATCAGCATCGCCTGCAGCAACAAAGACTGCTTAATCTCTTGCACTATCATGTTGTTTGCTCCTTGATCTCAGCATTGTGTCTCTATTTTCAGCTGTCAATCAACGCCTTTGACTACAACTGCCATGTGGACCTGATCAAACTGCTGAAGCAGGAGGGCGAACTGCTTCGTCTGCGGAAGGCGAGGCAGAAGATGAGCGAACTCTTCCCCCTGACTGAAGGTTGGAGCGTGCTGGATCAGATTTCGGTTATTTTTTTCCTCAAAACACTGCCAGTTTACGAGAGAGTATGCATGAGAATCTCTAACCCTGGTTGTATCATGTAGAGATCTGGCTGGATTGGCTCAAGGATGAGATCCGCCTCACCGAGGATGAACCTAACCGCGAAAAAGTCTACGAGCTGTTTGAGAGGGCGGTGAAAGATTACATCTGTGAGTGAACAGTCTTATCCTCACTTTGGATTCTGTGTGCTGTCTGAGCGCCGAGTCAACATTGAATCCCTGCTTTCTCGCATGCAGGTCCAGAGATCTGGCTGGAGTACATCCAGTACTCCATCGGTGGCGCGGGATTGCCAAACAGGATCGACAAGGTGCGATCCGTCTTCGAGAGAGCCGTGACGGCGGTGGGGCTTCACGTGACCAAAGGAGAGGCCGTGTGGGAGGCGTACCGGGAGTTCGAGAATGCCTTACTCTTCACATTGCAGGTTCGGATTCAAACATACACACACAGTTTGCCAAGGTGTGACTAGATTTTGGTCATTAATGTGATATGACAACTAAAACATCTCCACCCCAAATTGTGTTTGTTCTGCTGCGTGATTTTATCCCAAATTGTTTTCCCCTGTAACGCAGCCCGCAGCAGGCTCGGTGCCCAGCCACAAGGAGCAGGAGCAGACGAACGCTCAGCTCCAACGCATCCACACATTGTTCCGCCGCCAGCTGGCCATCCCGCTAATAGGTATGGATGCCAGCCTCCTCTGCTCGCAATGCTCGCTGTGGTTGTGTTGCGCTCGTGCGTTATGGCTTGGTGG